>VZTB01002897.1:0-43961 GCA_013397245.1 Thryothorus ludovicianus | reverse complement strand
TGCTGGAAGGAGCTCGGTGGGTCAGAGAGAGAATGTTTTAGATAAGACCAAATAAACGACCTTGAGAATGAGAACTGAAGAGTTTCTGCTCTTTTCTTCCATCTCGGGCGTGGAAAAGGACTTTGCTAACTCGGGGAATTTCTGCAAAATAGCAGAGAACCCGACATGACAGCTTCACCAACTTCTGTACTGGGAAAAGAGGGTGTAACCTGGCTGGAGCTGGCAGAGCTGAACTCATTTGTGTTGGTCATGAAGCTGGTCCCAGGTCTGGAAGCTTAGGCAGCAGTATAACCAGGATAGCCAGTTTCCAGCAGAGTGCTCTGAGAGCACTGATTACGGCTGTTGGATTGCATTAAGGATGTGGGAGAAAAGGCTTTGGGCAAATTTATTTCTTTTCAGACACAAGCAACTGCAGTTTCTTTACTTGTCATCTTTTCAATATGTTGCTAAGGAGAAAAGGACAAAAAGATGGGAATGACTTGCTAATCTTGAGATACTTGCACAGGAAAACATACTGCTTGATACCATAATTATTCTTAAAGCCAGTGCAGTTCCAGAATCTCTGATAAGGATATCTGCATTGAATTTGTCCATGTTGTACATGGATGCCTAAGCTTGACCTATAGAGAAGGTCATTTTCATTTGTTTTGGTTTTTATACGAGTCTTATTGTTTGAGATAATACTTCTGTTGCCCTCTTTCTTATTTTCTAGTAATTTTGCCAGGAAATTGTCTTCTGGAAGTTCTGTGGGTATGAATTATTACAGAAGTTTGACCTCTGGTGTTACGCAGTTGCTCTATTTATTACAGATTGTTGGGTTTTTTTTTTCTATTTCTTTTTCCAAGTGAGGTCAAGGTCAATAACAATTGCTTATTGTAAAGGAAAAGCTTAAATAACCTGTACTTAAATGTGCATGAGTACTTCTTGAATTTCTGTTCCATCTCTTTGAATGTCCCTTTTCTTTCCATGTTTTCAGCACTCTTTTGGTGAAACGCTTATTTTCAGCCTCAAAGGCTGGGGTAGCTGGGACTGTTCTGCTCTCTTTCCCAGCTTTTCTTTGAAATCTCCTTTTTCTGTGAAAATGCATTGACAGGTTCTCTCTCATGTGCCTTGGTTTGCCAAGTGATGCATGCTGTGAGTACCACTAAATGCCTTCATATCCGACTGTGCGGGAGATTTTTGGTATTATTTGCTTATTCATATACAACTGTTTGAAAAATTAAGCGTGTACAGGCATATTGTTGTGATCTGGCCCCGGAGCAATGAAGTTGTTGTTCTGAGTTCAATACAGAGTGATGGTACCCCGCCAGCTGAAAATCTCATCTTCAGATTTTTCATCATGCTTTTGTGTCTGCAGCGGAAGCCTTGTGAATTAGCCTCTCACAGGAGCTGCTTTTAGGTGCTGCAGGTTGGGATTTCCATTTATTCCTTGAAGTAACAGGGTTTTGGAGCAGCAAGCCTGCTGACCTGAGCAACTTAAAGCTCAGTCAAGGGTATTTTTCCTCTGTCGGTAGCACAGCACAGTTAAGGATATGTGTCAATGAAGAGAGTCCCCGTGGATAACTGGGTTTCTAGGATACAGTGTGTGTTCTGTTTTAATTAGACAGCCTCTCTTGTCTTCAGGCTCTCTGTCACTTGATTGCTTGTAGAGATTTCATAGTGATAAAGCAGTATAAGAAGTAAATTTATTTTGTTTTAAGGATATATTTTTTGCCTCTGTGCAAAATGCCACTCACTGATCTGTCATCTGCACTAAAAAAAAAGAGGCTAGTAGAAATTTAACTGGTCTTTTCAAAAGCTTTCATTTTTGGTGGACACTGCAATGTTGAGTATAAACATAAAGCTTTTCACGAGTCATTCAGTTAGATGAAAACTGACACTGGCTGCTTAGAGACTAAAAATCAAGCTGCTGATCAGAGAGCAATTTAAAAGGGGGGGAAAAAAAAAAAGCAAGTTGGGGGAAGAAAAGCTTTCCCATTTTAAAAATGTGACCTGCTTATCCCGACGAGCAAATCTGATGGGAGTTTTTCTTAGAATTAACATTTGTAAAGTCAATTCAAGTTTGTGTGTACTTTATCTCTAACATATGGCTTCCCACACAATGATGTCATGTACAACCAAGCGCCAAAAAAAGCGTGAATGCTCCCAGCAAAAGCTCTGCTTTGAACTGGGATCTGAGTTGCAGTTTCTGTGCCTGTGTGTGCGTGGCCAGGCAGAGGGTCATGGCAGAGCCCCCAGCTCTGCACCCAGCTGATGGCCTGCAGGAAGGCACAGTGCCCATGGAAGGCTTCTGTGTCATAAATATCCACTTTTCTCCCCTCTGAGATGTTGGAAAGGGTGTGAATAGTCACGGCTGATTTGCTTCAGCAGAATTGTAGAGAGAGGGGCTGTCTTGGTGCTGTAAGAGCTTCGTGCAGTTCCACAAGTGAGGATTTCTGTATCCTTGGGGTTTGCAGGTGTTGTGTAGGCACAGCAAACTGTTCTGTGCATGGGCTTTGTTCCCAGCCCACTTCTTAGCTGAGTCATGGTTTTCCAAGGGTTATGATATTGTTTGGGAGGTGGATCTCGCTTTGTGCTTGTGCTCATGGAGTGGATGGTGGGGTGGCTCAACTCTGACCCCCCCTGTGTGTTCTCCTGCCCTTAGTGCCCAGTCTGGTGCTCTGCTTGTTACCCTTTGTTATAGAAAGCTTTCCTTGGGCTGCATGGTTTTTGAACTCTTTCCTGCAAAACAGATTGTGTTACAGTGGTATGAAATAAAGGGAAGCTGTGGGTTCTTTTTCTTTTAGTCTGCCATTTACTCTAAACTGCTACAGGATCCTGTTCTGCCTCAGCAGTGGGTATTTTAGGAAGACCCCTGGATCAGAGCATAGATCACAAGTTTCCTCCTGAGCTCTTCCATTGGCCATGCAGTGGATGTCAGAATCTCAGACTTCCTACAGGTCTTTAAACATGATGGTTTTGAGTGAACATCCTTAAGGAAGTTTTGAGGGTGAATTAATACTGGAGAAGGAAGAAAATGTCAATGCCAGTGCCTGGTTTTACAGGTTCATGGGTATTGGTTCCAAACACAGGAGTTCATGAGGATTTTGTAGTGTATTTTTTGACTGGAGTATGAAATGCAGTTAGGCTGCCTTCTGCTAAGACTCTTTCTTTACAAAGCCTTCATAACTCTGCTGGCCAGCAGGCAGGGGTTTGTGTTTGCTCCTTTGTGCTTTGGTGCACATTTTCTCCTCACACAGAGGTGGAAGCTTGTGCTTATTTGCTGTGCAGCAGGGGGAGGTTCTTGTCTACTTGCACCTGGGCAGCAGCTGAGCCACAGCTGTGCAAGTGCCTGAAGAATGACTTTAAGATCTTCCTCTAATTTTTTGGCTATCTATTCAAACCTGAAATATGTAAAAGTGGCATGTGTGTACCTGGGCACTCACTTTGCCTGCTGCTTCCTAGTAACACTTCCTTATAAAGCAGATTTTTGTGTCACAAAATTTTTTCATCAACTGCAGTAAGAAGGAGGACTGAGACAGCATAATTTTTCAATTTCATTACTTTCTCTTTCTTTTAGCCTTTCAGGTGGTACAAGCAGCTTAATTAGTTAACATTGATATGTGCACCTGGTAAAATATGAGATTCTTTTCCAATAAGAAAATCAGCATCTTTGAGGAAGAACTGTTGGCACTTTGTATGGTTTGTGTCCCTTGCTGCCCTGAGGGTGCACTGGGCAGGGGTGCAGCATATACCCCAGGGAACAGAACTTCCAAAATCTGCAGGGAGCCCCAATGAGGAGCTGTGAGCTGGAGTTTGGGAAGGGAGGGACAGTGCAGGCTCCCATCCCCTCTTCTCCCTGGCTTTTGTGTGCCAGGGGTAATTATTGTCACTGTTCAATCCATGCTTAATGCCTCCAGAGAAGAAAGCAGACAGCTTTTCGTCTGCACATGCTTCTGTGACTGGTATTTTCCTACAAGCCAGACACCTAAGAAATTTAGTTAGAGGCTTACACAAGGGAACTATTTAATTTTTTTGCAATGACCTAATGCATACAAGATCTTTTGGTGGAAGCTGAACTAAATGCTGTTAAATAAATTAGGAAGTTATTAAGTGTTAAGCTGTAGGAGGAAGAGTTAGAATTTTTTTTTTTCAGATACATTTGCATCTATCATTCTTCCTACCCTTGGGTGGTCTTGAGTCCTATGCTGCATTCAATTTCCTACCTCATTTCTTGAAGAAAAAGTTAAAATATATGTTATCAAAAGCTTCCCTTAAATGGGATATGCTGCTCCATAATCATGGAGATGTTTCAAGTGGTGAATATTCCTAGTGAGCTCATAGCTTTAATTTTAATGATTTGAGGGCTGCTGTTATGTAGTTAGTCAGGAATTTTACCATAATATTTGGGATGTATGTATTATTGACTGCCTTTCTACCTAAAACGCATCTGTCTGAAACAATGTGCAGCTATAAAAGAGTTTTCCTCCTTGCCTAAAAAACATAGCTACTAAAATTTAATTTTGTTTGTCATTGTATAAGTACACAGAAGATTTTTTTTTAAGTGATACATGTTTTGAACTGTTTTGCTGCTAGTCTGTTGGCATTTTCTGTTGTTTGCTAACTTTATTAGTTATAACCTAGCTTCTCAAAAATAATAGAATGAAAATTACTGGTTCTTACTGGTTGTTAAGGTTTAATTTTTATTACAAGTAAAGATTTCCTGTGTTTGTTGTCATGCCTGTACCTGTCTATGATTTAACATCCTGATAATATAGAAAATTACTGACTCTTCAGTAAGTACTGGGAATTGTGATACTTTACAATTGCCACATCTTAATAGCAGAGTGCAGAAAAGTGATGCAACTTTTTTGAAGTCACATGAGATATCAGTGACAGAGCTGTGATTACAGCTGGATCCTGCGTTTAAAAAATACGTGAAAGTATATTTGTTATAAATGAAGAATATAAAAAAACATATCAGTATATGTGTATGTTATTACAAATATGCAATTAAAACATCCTTTCTGTTCTTTAGAGGTTATAGAACAGACATTACATTTTAGCACTGCAGCTACAGGAAGGATGCAATCTGCATCCCTCTAATTGCTTTCTGGAAAAATGACTAGTCTAATTCCTGGTTTATGAACTTTTGTGTAGTTTCCTGGCATGCAGATGTGGTACAGTTAGTCACCAAAGAAGTCTGCAGACTGCAGTGCTTTACTGTAGTCATGAGAAAGTTCTGTCCTTCCAAATTCACACGTGCCTGCAGCAGCCTTAGGCTGTGCTTTGTAAATACAGATTTGGTGATTTCAGGGGTCGCTCTGTTCAGTGACGGGTTTCATCACTTGGGAATTGCTTGTGACTCCTGCTAGTTTTGGGGGGCAGAGGAACAGCAGAGAGCTTGCCACCCCAAGCCACCAGCAGATTTCCTGTAACTGCTCCTCCCATGTCCCAGTGTCATTGTCTGAGCTGTGGCATTGTACTGGTGCCATCTGTGGCCCCTGCCTTTCCTCGCCTTTGCTCTAGCTTGGGATCACAGCTTTGTTCCCTAAGTTATCCATTCTTTTTCCTAATGTTGCCAGCCTGGAGTTTGGCTTGTCTGACGCGAGCCCGGCACCGTTGTTGCCTCTGACCGGGACGGAGCCGTCACCCGACAGCGACAGCTGTGCAAACAAACAAATCAGCGTTGATATTCCTCAAAAGCCTTGTGCAGCCCTGGCTTTGGGATGCTGCACCAGGACATTTGCAATCTGTCTGCTTCCTTTGTCCCACTGCAGCCGGATCGGCCGCTCCGCGATTGTCACGCCATGCTCTGCCTTCTCCTCCTTCCTTTTTTTTTTTTTATCCCTTTGCTTTTCCTGCCTCTTTGTGGGCTGTCTGGCTGCTCCCAAACACATCTGCCACGCGTCCCATCTGCTCGGTCCTGACGAGCGCTATTCAAGCGGGGCACTGTTCTGTGGAGTTGACTGAAAACACTAATTTGTGTTGTTAATGGCGTATCACTAATGCTCCCTGCTTCTAAAACACTGAGCAAAGTAAATAGGGTGGAACATCAACTTGTGGACTTGCTGGTGGGTGTTTTCAAAATCCTACACGTATAGGTGAATTTTTCCCATTCCACTTACCATAGGTAACACTGCTCTTACTTTGTCTTAGAGCTTGTAACATTTTCAAGACATAGTGTATTTTCCTTTAAAAAACGAACTGTTTGTTTAGAAGTTGAGTTTTTTCCTTCCTGGCATCAGTGGCAAGTTTCTTTACATTAAGAGGCAAGGCACGAGTGTGTGATATAATTATCATTTACTATTCCTTTGTCTTTCAAGGAAAAAATATTATCAGGGCATCCAAAAAAATTTAAAAACCATATTCTAAAGCCAGAATTTAAAGCCTTGCCTGTTCTGCATGTCTGTTGCACAGCTTAGGGTCATGCACTCTTCAGAACATCTTTTCTGTGACATTTGCTTACTTCCAGCAGGATCTTGCCATGTGCCAGCTCCCCTGTCAAGTTGAACAAAAGTGAGTGACTCTCTGTGGGTGAAGGAAGAAGATGGTACGTAGCATAAGCATAGTGGGCAGTAGAGTTGTTTTTGTGGAATCACCTCTAGCTTTGAATATTTATGGAGATACCTGATCAAAAGTGCAGTTATTAATTAGTGTTAGTATTCAGCTCTTCCTGGTCATATGAACTGCCAGCTGTATCAGCTGCACGTTTTCCTTGCTCATTATGTTGGAGCTGACACAGCTGCCTTGTGTAGTGCTGCAGAGATTTACAACATGGAGATGTGGTGAACAAGGAGTAACCTTTTCTGCTACCATGTTGGTCTGCAATGTGGAATTCACTGTAAGCAAGGGTTGGGTGTCCAAAGTGCCAAGCTGGGCAGGATTTTACAGGGCTGCCTAAAAGGAAATGCACATGCATATAGTGAGAGAAGTGATCCATTTTGGCAGGGTTTGTTTCATAGCCTTGTAAGTCTCCCTTTAGTAACTCCCTGCTTGCTCAAAATGTCACAAAGAGAAAAGTAAAAGTTGGAAGCGTAAGTCAAAGCAAAAAATGAGGCCAGGGAGGCTTCTAGCAATGAAAAAAAGTTGAGCAACTTTTGGTCAGCTAGCAGAGCTGTGTCAGAGTACATTTTGGTTCTGTGCTTCTTGGATGCTGCTTTGTCTGGAACTCATGTTAACTCCTTGTGAAAGCTGTTATTCCATGGTGGTTGCACTGTTCTGCAGTGTCGTGTTCAAGCATCTGACCTCTGTTGAAGAGGTTGAGGATGGACTTGTTTACTTGTTTTACATAGCTTTTACAAGAGTGTTTTTACTTGTCTATTTTTTTCCTTCACCTGAGAGCATTGTAAGGCAGTACATTTTATCATCATATCCCAACTAAGCATCATAGAGCTGGTAATGCCTACTGTGAGTTTGAGGAGGAAAAAATAGATTGGGATTTCCTGAGAGAATAATATCTCTTATGCTGCAAAATGTTGTGCATGGAAATTGTAATATAAAGGATATAATCACAGCACTCAGGTGTGATCAGTGGTACAGGGGTAAGCATTAACTCTCCTAGTTGGGCTTTTCAGATCAGCACCGTCAAAATTTATCAAGTCGATGTGTCAGCACTTGAAAATTTGTGTCAAGGAGTTTAGCAAACAGACCGGGGAGAAGGGGCTAAGTGCAGCAGTTTATCACCTCTGGAAAGTGGTATTAGGCACTGGGAAACAGGTCCTGAGCTATTCCTGCAGGCCTTTCCATGGGTTACCGAGTTCAAGGCATCCTCTGATGGGTTACAAATGTAGCTGCAGTTGAGCTGTGCACTGTATCGTTTGTCCAGTGCTTTGTACTGTTTATGCTTGTTTTTACTTTAAACTGGTCCCTGGTGGTCTAACTGGATGCGATTCCTGTCCCCCAGCCTTGTTCATGTGTGTTGTCAGTGGGTTCAGCAGCACTGCCTGGGCACTCCCATATGAAAATAGAGTGATCAGGCATGATGATAACTTAAAGATCAATGCTTTGTGTGCACCCTTGAAACTGCTGCAATTTTTTTTTTATTTCCTTTAATATTTCAGCTCTGAATGCTATTAATCCAGCCTCAACATTTCAGGCCTTTTCTCTGCCAAACTCATCTGTGTTTGGAAAAGCTTATATACAGATCTTCTCTGTAACCCAAAAATGCTTTTGTGAGAGAGGAGAGCTTTTTGTTTGTTGAAATATGTGGTGAATTCTCAACTTTTTCTCCTTTGTGCTTGAACCTGGCCATTCCTACTTGAACTCTGCAAACTAGAGGAGTGAAAGCTTTATTACAGGTGGCCTATAAAGAGAGCAGCCCTATAGAGGGCTGTGAATAATTATAGCTATTATGTAATGAAGCAATTTGTAAGTGACTGCTAACAGACCAGACTTCAGATGAATGGTGGACAATGTAAACATAGGATGTTACAAACATGTCACAGCATGTTAGAAAATTCTTTTTGTTGATATCAGGTGCTGACTTGCTTGTGGAGGGTTTTTACTGACTGGGAGGCTTTGTCTTTGCTCTTGAATTCTGGGCAGTTGTCTCTAGAAATACTCTGTGTGAGGTTTGCTCATAGCGATCTTACTACTTGTGCTGATCTGCTGTGTTTTGGCTTTTGTTTTTCTCTCCCTCTTGATTTAGATGAGAGATCCTTGGAACAGCAGAATTTCTCCTTTTTCTCAACGGTGCATGAAAGCATATCAGACAGCAGGACGCAAACGGCCTTAGCAAAAAGTACTTTGGAGTCCCAAGAAAGTAATTTGCTTCAAACAGTTTTATCATCAGTTACCACTTCCTTTGATGGGACTTTACTTAGCCAAGAAGAAACAGCCAGGATTTCAGAAGGGAGAAGTACAGCGTTGGTAGATGTCTCTGTAAGGAGCAATGAGGCACTCCTAAGTGATGATGAATTTATTAGCTCCTTTTCAAAGGCGCAGTGGACTCCTCCCGTGAAGTCTTTTGCAGTTTTAACAGATCATCACTCAGTTAATACAGTAGAGCCATCAAGAGAAATGTTAGAAACTGTGTTGCTAACACCTTCATTATCTGTCCTTTCTTCCCTGTATGATATCTCAGAAACAGCACAGCAGAAGACTCCGTTGAGTGCTGTCCCTGAACGCAGCCACACTCTTACGGAACTAAAGCCTTTTGTACCAGATCCTGAAATGCTAACAGCAAGCAGAGACTTGCTGTTTTACCCTCCAAATACAGCTGTTCCTTTCACTTCCATCCCTTCTGACACAGGAGTTGTGGTACAGGAGAACATTAATGCAAGTTTAACAGCTCTGCCTTTTGGGGCTGCTGCCCAAGGATCCCCTCTTCATCTCAAGCTGCTGGGTGAAACCAGCCCTGGGGACCCAGATGCCACAGCACAACCTGCAGACCTGTATGGTGATGTTTACACCCATGTGAGCAGCAGGCCAGCAGAATCTCTCAGTCGAAGGACTTATCCCACTCCAAGCATTCCCTGGGCCACGCCAGCTTCAGCAGCCAGTGCTGAGCCTGCTTTTTTTCCTGTTAGTCTTCCACTTGTGTCTTTCCCTCTTGATTCAGCTGCCATTTCTGTGAACTCTAATACAGTTCTTAATGCCAGCCTGTTTACACATGAATTCTCCACTACAGCACCAAATTTGCCTGCTGGTTTAGAAATACCAAGTCAAACAGAGCTTGTCAGTGAGCTCAGGAGTCCAGTGCCTTTCACGAGATCATACAGTTACTGTCTGTATTGTGACTCAGTTTCACTTCTGCCAGAAGCAGGCTTTGCCCCAGAACATGACGAGGGCTCAGGTGATGATGCTGAAACTTTGTCCATCAAAGCCTCTGAAGTACAAGGCATAACGGCATTTACAACTATAATTACTGATGGGTATGAGCTAGAGGAACCTACACCTGAGACTTTTGATACTTCTTTTCCATCAAGACCAGTTGTTTCACTGTCCTCAAGATTTGCAGATATCCCTGACTCAAGCATGTTTTTATTAAGCACTACAGACACTAGAACACCTATAACAATATCTCCCTCCTACCATCAGCTCCCTGGGGAAATGTCACTGAACATCTCTGTTTCCCAGACACTCCCTGTTCTGGAAACGATTTCACTGACTCCAAGCACTCATGCAGAACTTCCTGGTGCCAGCACTGTTCTCTTGGACTCTACCATCATCCCAAGTGAGCCAGCAGCATCGTTTGCAATCAGTCGGACAACCTTGCTGGAACTGCCAGAATTAATGCCATCGGAATCTGTGGTTTTGCTTGGCAAGACATCAACAAGGGATGAACTGTCTTTAAATATTTCAGATTTCCCATCCAATCTTTTATCAACACCATTTCTTATCGAATCTAGCTACTTGTCTTTATCACTGACCATGCTACATCCTTACTCTGTCATGCAAAGTGATTTATCAACACTCTTACCTCAGACCTTGTTGACTGGGACATCTGTACTTTCTGAGGATGTTACCAGCTGGGACTTAGCTACCCCTGTCAGCTCTGCCACTGACGCTGAGGTTTCTCAGTTACATCTTGGCCAAACATCATACTTCTATTCAAATGCATCATCCCTTCCAGATGCACAGGTTCCTGGAATAATGCCATCATCAGATTTTCACTCAGAGTCATCTGTGTTTCTGGAAGCATCCTCGGTACTGCCAGTGGGCTCTGAAGTTGTGTTTACCTCAGCTGCCACAGGAGCTACCTCTCAGTTGGAGCCTTCACTCTCCACCTCTCACTCTGTGGCTCCTACCCTGGTGCTGCCCACTTCTGACATCCAGTCTGTTACCAGCAGCATCTTGCTCAGTGAAACAAGTCTGATCTCTTCGTTTACTACCCTTCCAGCAACTCCTGTCTTAAACATATCTTCATCTCTACTTTCAACTGCTCTGGGTTCTGATGAGGATATTGGTGCTACAGTCAACCCCACGCTGCTTTTGACATCTGGCAGCAGGGGCAGTGCCCCCACAGCCCTTCCTCCCACAGACCCTGACAACCTCACATCAGATGGGGACACCATCAGTGTAATGCCCTTTCCTACAGCATCTCTGTCCGTGACCTCGCTGTTTTCTCCCACTCAGTTTCCTCTGACTGCCAGCCCTCCCCCTGGGTATGAGGTTCCATCAGAGAGCAGTGTAACTGCTGGTGCTGCCACATCAGCTCCTTCCACCACTGTCCCCAGTGCTACAGGGAGCCCAGGGACGTTCTCCTCCACCCCTCTGAGGACCACTGCTCCTCCTGCCGTGGTGGTTGTGACCTCTGCTGTGGCCACCACCCGGCAGCCGTACGTCTGCGACATCTCCGTCCCCGACGCCTACCTGGTCACTGCGGGTAAGATGTTCCCAACACTTTCATTCTGCTTGTCAGAAGCTGCTGTAATATGACCCTCCTAGCTAAACAGCAGATTTTTGGATTAACTAAGTGAACCTGTCGGAGAAACACGGCGTAGATTTAGGCAAAGAGCTGTAAAAGCATTGATTTATCATTTGCTGTTAAAGATAGTAGAATTCATTTGAACAAAGTCCATTGTGAGAGAGAGTTACAAACACATTGCACTGCACAGAGAATGAAATTGTCCTCAAAAATTGCTGATGCATGTGTACAGGAGTGCTGAGTTAGAGGCTTTATTATTGCATTGGTTGTAAATGAATGTTACTGTCATGGTAGTGTTCTGCCAAATTGTTTAATGTTCTGACTGAGTAAGTTTCTCCTTTCAGTTGCTGCCATTTATTAAAAAAACACCAGCATATGAGGTAATGTTGTAATATGTAAGAGGAGAATTGGTTTTAAAAATGTTTGGGTTTTGCAACCATGTTTATAATTTTACCTTAATAGCTTATGTTTGTATCTTACCTCCTCCCATACTTACTTTCAATTGGATTTGGTGTGTTTGTAATCAGAAAAAGTGACATTAGTGTGTTTCAAAAATGCCTTAGCATCTGTGTTTGCTTTTCTGGTGTTTTTCTGCCTCTTCCTAGCTTGTTAACAAAACAGTGCCAGCAAACTAATCCAGGGCAGCTGTAGAAGTGCTGCATTTTCATGGTGAGCAATATTTTTTACTCTTAAGACTTAGTTGCAAGAAATAAAGCAGAATGAGTATAATCTCATCCTCCAGATACGTAGGTGATCTAGCTATGCTAGTGATGAGGAAGACTATTTTAAAAATGTAATTTGAGTACTTTTGTAGGCAAGTTACTGATGGAAAGTAAATGCAGAGTGACGACACAACACTTTTCAGTTGTTTGCTTAACCCACAGTCACAGTGTCAAGTGTGACTGTAACAGCCATGACATCCATTGGGATGTGGGGATTTTAAAGCTCTTTCTTAACTCTATGGATATCCCTTTCATTAATTAATGTCATGTTTGTTTACTTTTTATTAAAGAGAAAAGTAGATGCACATTTGCTGTGACTTTTTTCTGACCTTATCTGCATTCCATGCATTGCCTACAAAACTTTTAAGTGTGTTCTGGCAGCAGACTCACTCACAAGTCAGATTGAATATGCTGCTACTTTCCCATTTGAATGCCTCAGTGGCTCTTTAAAAGTTTCTTTTATCAGAATGCTAAAGGCATTAGCTGTGGAAAAACAAAACAAGAGAAAACAAACTTACAGCTCCTTAAACTTCACACACAGTCGCTTTTTAGGATACAGTCACACCTTCAGCCATGTCCTTGTTGTTCATCTTATGTGTTTGATGCAGCTCATCTCACTACCTGCTTTTTCATGCACTGCACAATTGAAAATGCAGCTTTGAATCAAAACCTAAGATATGAAGCTAAAATGTATTTTCTGACTGACATTAAATTCTAGTGCTGGCCCGAAGAGCTGTGCTACGAAATGTCAGTGACTCCATCAGAGAAGTGCTCAGAGTTCAGTTCAGGAGACCAGTAGAGATAGAGGTAAGTGGTATGAAGTGTGTACAAGTACTCTTTGATCAATGTAATACAAGAGGGGTTTAGTTCACAAGCTAAACAGTAACTCAGACAGTCCATAGATACTCTATCAGAGAGAGCGTTATATTAACTTTAATGTTTTGGTTGGGTTGTTTGTTTTTTTTTAATGTGAACATGATGTCACGTTTTTACTGTTAGAATACCATCATTTTCTGGGACAGACCTTTCTTGGTTTTGCTAGAGGTGAGCAAGCAGTGTCCAGTATCTGCTGCTCACCTCCTGTGCCTGGTGAATTGAAACTAAAGAACTT
Source organism: Thryothorus ludovicianus (assembly GCA_013397245.1). Classification (NCBI taxonomy): domain Eukaryota; kingdom Metazoa; phylum Chordata; class Aves; order Passeriformes; family Certhiidae; genus Thryothorus; species Thryothorus ludovicianus. The sequence continues at coordinate 30,778 of VZTB01002897.1, read as the reverse complement.
TTACCCTTCACAAAACCTTCTAAGCAGGTCTGTTTGTTCTGCTAGCTGATCACATACTTAGCTCTTTAAACAAAATGAAACCTTCTGCACAGCCTTGTGCTATTTTATAAGTGGGACCATCAACACTTGCAGGTGAGGTAGTGGAATCCCAAATGCCTGATTTGCCAGATGAAAAAGGTAGGCAGAAAAAAAAAATCAAGTGTAGAGTAGTAAGATGTTATTTCTAAGCCCTCAGGTAGGTGTAACTCCTGTCCTTACTCCTCTCACAGGAATACCTGTAGTCTTGGGTTTTTCTGGAAGCTTTCTCTGCTTTGATATTCAAGGAATCATCTTTGAACAAGATTTCAGTATTGTTTTCTAACTTCCATGTTATTGTCCAGTTGAGATAAGGGTTCAAGGCTCTATTCCCCACCTTTGTCTCAAACCCTCTGAGAGGAAAAGACATGAGGTAGTTCAGAGGTGCCTTTGTTGTATGATCAAATACTTCAGTGGTGAGGAAATACTTGAGTAGAATTATTGGTGTAGATGACATTCAGCTGCACTTGCAGTTTTGCATGTCTGTATTCATCTAGTTGTCATAGCCCAGCACCAGATGATCTTTTCTGAGTCAGTGATCTCGTTTTTATGTAGTTACCTCAAGTAGCAACTCATTGAACATAACTTGTATTTCTCTGTGCACAGAATTGCCTGGTGCCTTTAATTTTGGCATTTCTCATGATCTCTGCACTCAGTAATTAACTCCTGTCTGATGTTTGAAGATGTGCATCTCGACTACTCAGTCAAGACAGGAGTGTTATAAATTCCTGACAAACTTCAGCTACATTGAGCTATCTCTGTAAATTATGGATAGTTCATGTCCTTTTAGCAGCACCTGCTCATGAGCTACTTAGATTTTTTTGTACATGAGAGATTTCTCTTCTGGTTTGTAAATTATACCTTCAGTTTGTGTAAACTGGAATAGTCAAGAAGTCGTCAGAGGTTCATAATGATAGAAACACATTTAGTTTTCAATGACCTTATACAACTCATTAATATGGAAGTCTTTACTTTCTTACTATTAAACAGCAGTAGAACCAAATCTGTTGCATAATATTTGAAGGTTAATTGCAAGAAACATTTAATATCTCGCTTTATATTTTTCCCTTTAAATTCCTGCCTTTCATGCCTGCTACTGCCTTGTAAAACTCTCAATAAGAGAAAGCTTCTAAGAAGTCCTAAGGCTTCTCAGAAGTAACTGTTTTTATAAATAATGCATCTAGTCTAGCTTCATCCTTTGGAAAATCTTTTTTATCTAAAGGAAAGCCATCTTTGCTGAATCAGTTTTGCTTATTCTAAAATGCTGCTATCATATGGGTTTTGCACTAAAAATAATCACTAGCCAATATGTTTTCACCTCTAACTGTGGAATACTAACAAAACTGTTGTTTTGAAAGAGCTGTCTATAGTAGCAGTATGTTGAGTGGTGATGTAATGCAATATTTTAAACAGAATTTCTTTAACTTGCTAAACTTAATTAATCAAACAGACCTGACTTTTGTTAGTTGAAAGTACCAGAAACCATGTGTGTGTTTGCAAGTTATGGTAAAGCAGTGCACTTCTCTAAGCTGCTTTTTTTACTGTGTCTCTTGTTACAGCTCATAGATGTTCCCTCGCTGTGATGTAATGTACAGTAAATCAGGAGACAGTCCAGTTAAATTTAACTTCGTAGTAATGTGTGCTTTAAAAATAAAATCCATGGCAGTAATGGCTATAACTGCTGCTCACTTTAAATTAGAAGCAAGTTTAGCAGTGAAAGGAGGATTAAAACATTTTTTACCCTCAATATTTTCAGTTGAAACTCTGATCTCTGCTACTGTATTATTTCAAACATTGTGACTTGCTGAAGTGGAAAAAAAAGGAGGCAGAATCCTGCCAAATGAAAAAAATCTTCTGTCACTTTTTTCTTAGAAAAATCCTTCCAGCAAAGTGAGAATAATCAAAAATTTCGAAGTTTTTTCTAGTTGGTCTCAACATATTGCATCTGCAAAATAGTAAGACCCCATTGTCTAAGAGTAGTTTTAGTCAACACTCTGAAATGTAAAGTTTATGACATTTAGATAGGATCTGTTGGACAAGGCTCTCTTGACTTGACTTGCTCTGGAGTGTGAAATGAAATAGTGTTGGCAGTGACTCAGTGCCAGGACCCCTGGTGCCAACAGGAAAAGGGGTTTTGCCAGCCTCATTTGTGCTGGGAAATTTTGTCATGCATTTTAACATTTTTACCTTAGCCACTTTGTGGCTGTATTTAATGTGGTTTTGGGGGTGTGTCCGTAATCTCCTGGTTCCTACGATCCCAAATCTGTGAACTCTGCCTCCAAAGTGTGGAGTTCAGGTCATTGCCAAGAAAATGCTTCTTTCAAAGATGCCACCTTGTGGACTTGCACTGGCTTCATTGCAGCCTCACCACTGCCAGAGTTCTGGCTGGTACCACAGAGGTGTGCAAAAATAGTGAGAACTGTTGCCTCAGGATCCTAAAGTGTGTGGGAGCAAAAGCTTTATTTTATTTTTGAGACGTGTGAGCATTTTTAGTCCATCTTCAGGAAGTTAAACACCCTCTGCAGGCTCTTTATAGGATTCTTAATAAAGTGGTGGTGAGAAAATCAGTTGTTGATGCTTTCTGCATCTGTGTTTACACAGCATAATGCAGTGGAGTGTAGGCAGGGATTAGCTTGTGTCAAAGGTGCATCTGATCAAGTATTTAAGCAGACAATAATCAATAGCAAATGCTAAGGAAACATCATAAGGGACAGAGAAAGGATACAGTCATGATTTTCCTAAATACTCTTCTAACCTCTAGTAAACTGAGGCTTAAAAACTTTCTGTACTGGACATGCTCTCTTGTGAGGGTAGCTTGGAATGAGATAGGTTGTATCCTGGAAACAGCACAGTTGGGTTAGTCATTGCAATCTGGAGCAGGGATAGCTTAACTCGAGGTGTTGCAAGAGTTCTCTGCTTCTGCTAAAGGCTTCTGCTTTTGCAGTGGGGATGGCTCCAGACTGCACCTGGAGTTTTGTGTGCTTCTCTGGCTTTCCAGCCCAAGGTGTTAAAATATTTGTACTTTTTAATATAAGAAATCCATGCTTGTGTACTTTACTAGTGACACTCTAAAATGTGATGGTTCAGCCCCCTAATTTGTCAGCATCTAACTGCCCTGGCAGCAGAGGTGAAACTTCCAAGAGAGAATTGGATGGATGGCTGGGTTTGTGAACCATTAGAGCTGTGCCAAGAGCAGCTGTTCTCATTCATGAATCATGATTCCAGAGTCAGGAGCTGTGCTCATCTATCCCAGATAACTTTATAGACTTCTCTGTGAATTAGCTTGTAGACAGCATCATGCTGTCATGGGTCTGTTATTTCTGTCGTATGGATTAAGCTGAAAAGAGCTAATTCTAGACAACCCTGCAATATCTCAAGCAGAAATAGCTATTGTTCTGACTTGTAGTGATTCTAATCTGCCTACCTCAAAATTACTGTGAAGGGTGGATATTTATTTTGGATGTCCATTCTGGAGTTGCTGTTGCTTTTTCTGATGCAGTGAAGCACAGAGGGGAGCCAGTGTTATCTGTTGAGCAGAAAAAGTTAATTGCAGGGTGGGCTGCTTTCCTGGTTGTCTGTGGAGGCAGCTGAGTTGGTTACTGAGGCTTGCTTTTGTGTCTGAAATACCCAATTTGGGGGCAAAACTATATCCTGCCTGCTGTAGGCCTCTTTTCCTCAGCATATCAGAAATCACCAGCAAATTGTTACTGAGATTTGTAATTCTAATTCCTCTTTTTCTTGCCTTTTAAGTACTCTCATTTCCAAGTGGGCAACTTTCTTTTGGCATGTGTTACCCATTTTAACTGCTGTTTCCATTTGACAAACTGAAGCTCCTGAGATTATTTCATCATGAGATAAAAGAATAAAATCTCAGATAAGAGGAACTGAAAAGAGCTGTGCGCATTATTCATATCAAACAAATTTTGAGTTTTATGAATCTAAATCCATTTAAAATAAAAGTTGGATATTGCATATATTTGTGGGCTAAGAAAGAAGAAAGGCATAATGAGCCAGCATAGATTATTCTTCTCATTTCCTTCTGCTGCTGAGGTAGTTTCTTCTGGTGAAGATGAGCTCTCTGAAATGCAGGCTTTTTAGAGGACAGGAAAGAGCTGCTTGCTGTCTCATCTCAACAGCAGTTGCCATCACTTACACTACAGCAGAAATACCAATAAGGAATATATGGGTTCCAATTTAAGTGGCACTGTGGTTTTCTATAAGGCTGTTCCTGAAGCTGAAATTATCTAACATATCCCTTCACGAGCTGCAAGGTGCTAGCATCCCTGCAGTGAAGAGGTTCAAGTTTTTTAAAAACTTTGGATCTCTGGTTTACTTTATTTATCTGTGAGGCCATCATGTTGGATATTCCCAAAATACTTTTGAAGTGTGACTGCCAAAGGCAAATAAAGCAAACTGGGGGAGTAAACCAAAAAGGAAGAAAATAATGGTGGGGAAACAGGTGTCCTTAATATTGAAAGAGTTTCTCTGAAGGAGGGAAGGCACAGCAATATGTTTAAATAAATAAAACCCTTCAGTTTGATCTTACTTAGATGACTGACAAATGGTGGATAAGAGTGTCTGCATGGTTCAAGGTTTATATTTAACTTGCAATCTCATTTCTTTTACATGATGTCTAAGGCTCCTCAGGGTTTTTAAGAAGATTCAAAGTCAGGACATGAATTGGAAGAGGAGAATTGTAATGTGGTAACTGTGTTGAAACAAGCAGATAGAAGTGTTCCCTGGACGAATGTTTTCTTGAGTGTGAAAATTATATCTAAAGAATGTTGGTTATGTGTATTTTACTCCTTGTGTGCCACATATAAATGGTATAGGATGTATGCACTATGTGATGCATGACTGAAACGCAAAAGCTATGCAAGCAGTTCAGTAAATAAACAGTAATTTTGTATAGGAAATGTTATGTACACCAGGGGAATGTAGGTGAGGGGGAGTGCTAATATGTGGGAATGTGATAAATCAAGAAGTGCTGAGATTGGTGTCTTGTACTGAAGAGATTCCAGTAGGTGCAGCTGGCACAGGGGAGTTGCCTCTGATGCACTGAAGCAGAGGCTGCAAGGCACAGCACTTGTGTTTGTGCTTCTGCTGCTCTTTGAAAAATAAAGATTGCATTTTCCTGCTTCTTGATGAGGCGACTCTGAACTGTAGGTCTAAAACATTGCCAAATTTAACATAGATGTGTTTGAGGTTTTTGAATTCTGATTTTTTTTCTTTTTTTTGTAGGTTTATAAAATTTCCCCCAGATTTGCTTTCTTGGTGACATCGGGTCCCTTTGTTTACACGGCAATAGCTGTCATAAACATGCTTGTGAACAGCAGTCTCCTTCGTGGGGAGACCCCCATGATCCTCTCCCTGCACCCTTCTTTCACTGTGCCAGGCAACAGATTCCAAGTTCAGACAGGTGAGTTCTTGCTTGGGGAAAAGGTGGCTTCCTATTGATTCACACTTCTTCACTTGCAATGCAAGGCTGAGTCAAAACTCTGGGTTCTACTGTGACTCTTAATTCTTTTTGTTTGCGACATAATTTACAGGTCCATGGTAGGGAGGTGATAAATTGTAAAAAGTTAACCCCATCACTTCAGGTTATTTTCAGGAATTTTTTTGGTACATTGCAAAATAAGTGCGTTCTTTCTCTTGCTTCTAAAGGTGAAAAGAGAAAAAAAATCCGTGAAACATTTATTCATAAAATCACAGTGGCAGCTACTTTGTAATGCTTGTGTCAATTTCAGATTAAATTTATGTTGAAAGCTGCCTTTTTGTGTTGCCATGATGTAGGAGAATTGGCGAGCAGGATTGATTGCTCATGTATAACATGAGCAGGAGGATTGTTTATGTAATATTCAGCTTTCCATGGCTGCTGTATTGCAGCGGTTTATGCAGTTTGGCTGCTAATCTAAAGCAAAATAGTACCCATGTAACAGTTTTTGAGAGTCAGTGTTGTCATTTAAAATCTTCTTTGGGCCCTGTGTGCATGATAAAACTGCTTGCCTGGTTGGTTGACTGTGTAATGAGGTAGTGACAGGGACTGAGCATGCAAGCTGAGTTAATAAATGTCACTGTGGTACTTTTATTTGAGTACATTTCGTGTGTTGTTTATGCTCTGTTAATAACTGTATGGCAAGACATCACTTCAACTGTGCAGGTGTGATGTCTTTTTCCACTGCTTAATGGGGTTATATGGATAGACAGTAGATGAATTTTTTGGTTTTGAACCTTGTATAACATTGCTGTTAGAGTCTGTAAGCTAACTGTAGCATTTCCTTAGGTAAAGCTATCATCTGGAAATCCACAGATGTGCATGTAGTTAAGGTCTATGGGCCTGATCACATTCCTCTGCACTCACTCTTTGTATTTTGTGCTCTTTCTTTCTCTCTTCTGAACTTAAAGATGTCTGTATCTAAATTTAACAGATACCTTACTGAGTGTTTTGAAAGTATTAGACCTATACTAATGTGCATTAATGGATCCAATATGTAGTCTTTTAGATGAACTAAATACTGTATTTTAGGCTACAAGAAGGAGATATTTGTTACTTTTTTTCTGAATTTTTCATGGATTGGTTGGGTACTCAGGATTTCAGTGTGGCCAGTTCAGTGGTCAGCTCAGGTGAAGTTAACTACATGTGTATAGTGAAGGTCTTTTAATATACAAGAGGAAACAGTGAGTATCTTGTCTCTAGTATCTTTCAGAGATCTAATTACTGCTGCAACCAATATTAGTGAGTAGAGAATTTACTGCAGCAACACAAAATGTATTTTTAATGTATTTTTATCTGGTGTTTCACTGAATGAGTCCTGAGCTTCATGAAAGAAGAAAATGATAGCCCTGTGAATTCTGTTGCTTGTTTTGTTCTCTCTCATGGCAGTACTCTTCTGTAGGAATAATTGCCCTTTGCTTTCAGTGCTCCAGTTTGTACCTCGAAATGTGGATATTGGGTTCTGCACCTTTAGCCAGCGCATTGAGAGGGGGCTGGCAATGGCATTCCTGGAGGTGAACAAACACCAGGAGTTCTACAACTTCACTGTGCAGGTGAGAGGATGAGCATGTCTGTCCCCTTTCCCCCCTCACCTTTGCTTGCCCAGTGTTTCATCCAGACAGTAAAATGAGTTAGGTGTTCACTGGCTGTCACTTGCAGTCTAGGTCATGTAGAACTATGAGGCTTTGTCATGAGGTCAGTTGGGTTACTTCCCCTAGAAAATAATATGGCACCACGTATCACAAGCTTTCACATGCTTTTTGAAAAAATTATCCAAGGTGATGCTTTATATCCAAAAGCATTATTGAATATGATAGGGTTTATAATTTCTCAAATAAAAACTATTCCAGCCCTTACCAGAGTCACTCCCATCATTTTTTTCTATGGAATAGTAAAGTGTGGTTAAAAAGTTTTTGATGGAAGAAAGCTTTCAGGTCTCTGCCATGATGGAGATCCTGTCAGGCAATATGGGAGTTACATGACCCTGCCATCATGTGAGCAAACATTCTCGTTGCTTCTGAGGTCTAGAAGTACTTACAGTATGTGATATCTGTGACAGCTGCTACTGGAACTTCACACATGAAAGGTATTGCATGTGTGCAGAGCCCTGAATCACACAGCAGAGCTTACAACTCCCTGGAAAGTCAGTAATTCAATTTAATAAGACCAACTCCCTTTTCTGTTTGAATTCTTAAATTTAATCTAACTTTGTTTTTGTACCAAACTCAGTAAAAATTTTATTATGTTGTTTAACTGACACCATAAATACCCTTCTGTGGTACCCTAAAATAAATTCAGAAAGAAAAATGACACAAATGTTAGAGTATCTAAAGTACTATGTAGTACATATAGAAAAGTGCTCAGAACTTTAAACACAGTGTCTCTGCATAGACTGAAGACAGAACATGCAAAACAATTTCTTGGACTATCAGCTTAGCCAACTTATTTTAAATACTTCTTATTTTTTGGACAAGATTTATCTACCTGAATATAGTTGCTGTGTATATTGGTGCCACAAAAAGGCTTCTAGCCAGTGGTAGGTTTTGAGTATGCATGGTGCAGGAGATTTTAACCCAGAGAACATCCATTTTCAGAACTTTTTTTTATGGTAATCAATCCCTTTCTTCTGTTTCATGCAGTTTGGCATTCATATAAGGCGTATTCATTACTAGATTTATTTTGCTGACTGTCTTGCTAGGTGGTTTTTTCCTCACACTTTTCTGGGCTGTAGCTTTCAGATCATTCTGGGTTATGATTGACCTTAAAAGATAATTCTTTGAAAGAGGAATTGTAACTTTGCCTCTTCTGAGACTCAGCTGAAAGAGCCAATCTGGAACAGATGTTCCTCTGTCTTGATGTGAATTACCCCCCTCTTCATATTAGAGGAAAAAGAAAAGGCTGTTAAGGAAGGGATGGAAATGGCAGTGATTTGATTGTGACCCTGCTTCAATACTGTCTTTTCAGATACTGAATATAACCCTGAGCAGGCCTGGGGTGGCATTTCGCCAGGGCCCTGTGAGCATTGTTTTTGCCATCCGAGATAGATTGGGTTTTCTGAACGGCTCCGAAGTCAGCGAGCAGCTCAGAAACTTGTCCGTGGTGGAATTCAGCTTCTATCTGGGCTTTCCTGTGCAGCAGATTGCTGAACGTGAGTATTTGCTGTTACCCAATACTGCAAAATACTTTTGTCTGCTATCTTCCCTCTTTACAGTTTTAAAATTATTTTGTGCATGGGTGATAATGCAGCTTCAAGTACCTAACTTGTATCATGAGTTCTGCAGAGCAAATCTGTGCCTCTCCCTGCTCACACTTTGGTGTTACAGCATCTTGCTGCTTTTGTCATCATATTTTCCTTTTGTGCTGGGTCAGTTGGACTTAACCTGGCTTCGTCAGTCCATTGGTCATAGTGCAGATCTAAAAATTAGAAGATCACTGTGGTCAGTATTGCTGTGAAGCACAGTCCAAGGTGTGTCTGTGCTTATGTCTGCAGAGGCCTTTGCTAATTCTCAGGAGGGCTCACTGCTTTCAGCATTGTGCTGCTCTTAACTGACTTCTAGAAAGCCTGGGACACTGGCTACATCAGCTGATATGTGCCCATACAGTCTGAATTAATTTTCCCATTCAGTCTGTTATGTTTTAAGGTATTACCTTTCTCACTTTTTATGTACGTTTGCATGGCAATTAATTTTTTTCAGACCACTGTCATCCTAAATGTAGATGAATAGGAACTGCCTGCCTAACACTGACACTTGGCCTTGACAACTTCTGTTTGGTTAGATTTTTCAGATGACTCATAAACATAAGCAGGATCATGGGAGGATAGTACTTGCCTTACCCTGCTGGTGGGTGTTATTGACTCAGTCCATTAATTCCCCATTCCTCCTATCTCACTCTCACTGTGCTTTTTAATTTTTGTTTCTGTAAGCTGTAGAGGTACATGGCATCTGACACAGTGAGTTTTGCAGTATAGTTGAACATCTCGTTGAAAATCAGGTCTAATAGTAGCTGGTGTTTGATCTAGGTGAGATGATTGCACAGGATGGTTTCATTTACTGGAAGCAATTTAAACATACTAATTTTTTTCAGCATTTTTGATCCCTCTACTCCCATAATCACTTAAAAAATTGTATGAGGTTGCTGACTCATCTCTGTTAAGCATTTCTGTTCTCATTTAGTCGCACAGAGTGTGAGCTCTGCTGTGGTAGATCTATTTAGTGGAACCAGGACCAAAAGTCTTGAGAATCCCTGTCCATAGATGACTGGCATTTCTTTTTCATCTTGGAAGCCACAGAACATCTCACATTGTGGACTATGCTCTTTATTGCTCACTGAATTCAAATAAAATGTTACTCTTGCCCTTGATTGCCTGAAAAACACTTCTCTTTACTCTGTGTCCTCTCTTTTCTGCATTTCTGCTTGAGTTTAAGTAGCTTTTAGTCTCTGGTAATGTTCTTGGTGTTGAGGGATGCTTTTTTCCTGTGATGTACTACATCAGCTCTTACAGCTTTTAATTTTGTCCACATATTCTGAAATTGTATTTGTAGTGCATTTGCAGGTTGCCCCTTGCTGAGAATTCATCTTCTGGATTCTACAATGGAGCTACAGTGCAATTAAGTGATGACAGAATTTCTACCAAGGCTGGTCATGGGTGGAGTCATTCCTGTTAAACATGGATGTACATGGTTCTCCTTGGGGCTGGAACTAGATGACCTCTAAGGTCCCTTACAAACCAAACAAATCTGTGATTCTATTCTTCTTTCCTGGTGGTACTTAGGAAATTTTAAATTACTTTAATGCTCCTGTCAGGAGCTGCTCTGTGTTACCTGCATGTGTGCAATGCCTGGTCAGTGGAGGTGATGCCAGGCCAGTGCCAGTGGAGCCCTGTGGTCACTCACATGTCAAATACAAAACCAAGTAAATGAGTGGAGAGGTCAGGATTTTTAGCAACTGAGATCTTCCCAAAGATTGCAATGTAGAAAACATGAGGATTTGGTGGATAAGGTGTCCTGAATTAAGGAACATCTTGTCAGCATTTGACTTGCTTGCTTTTGGAGGAACTCATATTTACTAAAGAATGGAGCCCATTGCAGGTCTGGGATGCCAGCTGTGGTGCTTTTTGGTAAGTTGGCAAAGTGGGAATGTAGTTTCTCAGATTACCAGAGCTAGAGGTCCTTCTGTCAGCAAGCACAGAAATGGTTAATGTAGCTCAGACTCTTTTATCAGTGAGACAACCACAGCCTGTTATTTTTAGCTGTTCCTACAGTTTTTTTACACTGTGGCTGTGACTGGATTATGAGCCTAAGGGTTTTAGATCTTCAGATTCAGAGCCAAAAGTCCTGTCCAAAGGCTCAGCAGCATTGGGCAGATCCTTCCTGAAACATCTTACTCAACAGACTGTTGAGGGTGACCTACAGCCAGATCTCAAAGCTAGTTTGGCAAGGAGATGGCTAAATGTTTTTATTTTCCACACCCTGAACTCTGCATTCATGCTTTGCCTTGCTCTACAGAGCAAATATAGCAGGGAAGGTGTTACAACACCTTAGATTGATAGGGCTGCTTTGGTCTGTGAAAATTAATATGCAAACCTCTGCTTTCAGTGTGACTTTTTCTAGGAATGTTGCATATTTACAAGTAACAACAATAACATGTATTTTAGTGTTTATATGTAAATATGAAACATTCCATGCCATACTGTTGTGCCATTTGTGCATTTGTTTATCAGGCATGCTAACAATTACTACTCTAGGTGGTGGCTTTTCTTTTTCCCTTAAGGACTCTGTGCATGATCTTTTAAATTTTGTACTTGCATCTGAAGAAATTATTTGTGGGTGAGCTGAGTGCCAGGGCTCAACCCCCAGCTTTGGGGGAAGTTGATCATGCCCAAGAAAAGCTACTCATGCATCTCATCATTAAGTGAGACCTTGACATCAGCATCCCAAATATGAGTGTTATTCCAAAGAATGTATTTGCTCCTTGCCACTTTTTCACTTTGCATTGCCTTTCACACACTGTCCTCTCAGGGTTTTTATTCACATAAATAATATGCCCTGTTTGTAGTTTTAACTGTGTGGTTTGCCCCTGTGCAGTGCATCATTAACACCAGGAATTCTTTGTCAGTTTTTTTTTTCCCCACTCAACGTAAAGTCATGATCAGGAGTGAAAGTTTTTTTAACACAGTGAACAGTTTTTGGACTATTCTTTGGGATAGGGATGTGAAAATGGCCAAACCTGGAAACGTCCAGACTTTCTTCTTTCCTCACGAGACTTCTAGGTGACTTCAGCAACATGTTTCTATTCAAATGTTCAGTTTCCACATTTCCCATGCTTATTTTTCATAGTCCACCTTGTAGCTGATGTCTCAGATTGTAGTTTGGTTGCATGATCATGACCTACATGTCTGTAGAAAGAAAACCAAGTCTAATCACAGGGTTTGGGTGCTAGTTCATTAAAAATAACAGGAAACTATATATTTGGTATCTCTTTATGGCTAGCAGATTTCTTGGAGGATAGGTAAAGGCTAGCTGTGGAATAGATGGCAATATTTGCCTTCATGACCTTACCCTGAATAAAGCTCTTTGTTTTTATTAGGACTTGAAGTAGATGGAGTTGCCTTGGGACTTGCTATTTTTTCAGTAGCACTGTGATGCATGTCATCTATTTTGGCTGTCTTGGAGATGTTGCAAGGCCAATATGATAAATATAAAATTGTATTATATGGTCCAAGGACTGCAGAAATATTTGGCAGTTTTTTTCCTGGGTGTATTTTGGATCAGATTTTAAACAGACAAAGTGTATTGTTATTGCCCACACCCCAGTATTTGCATGGAATCTTATTTTTCATTTAATGCCTTCTCATTTCATGTACTGCATTCCCTCCCTGCTTTTTATTAGTGTTTTCTGTTTATGAAAGATAAGAACTATCAGCATGACACCAGTCTGTCCTGCATGGTTCCACACACCTGTAGGAAAGTGAGAGTTCCTTAGCACACCTGGCAGTGGCCAGGCTGCCTGAGTGATGTGCTTTAGTCTGCTGTCCGTAGGCCTCTGAGTGACCAGGTGACCCTTTCCCTTTTCATTTTCATCCAATTGATGCTTTTCCATGGTGTGGTGCTCCAGGGCTGTGTGTTAGAGTCTTCTAATGATGCCAGCATCTACTTCATTAATGCATCCAGAGTCATTAGCAGACCAGCTGCAATCTAGCTAATAATTGCATTTTGTCTATCCAGCTTCCCCCTCAGAATAACAATCAGTCAGTGCTGTTTATAATTGTTAATTCCAGAGGACATTAGAAATCTTGCAGCTATGATCTGTGTGTCAGTGAGACACTTGAGTGACCTGTGGTACCAGAATTGGAACCTGGATTTGCTGACTTCTGACAATATTCAGCATTTTTTGTCAGGTTTTAGAACCTAGCTTTAGTGGGAAATGATCACAGCACATCTTCCTTTTCAATGTCATGATTTTCTGCTCAAGTTGGTTTATTTTTAAGTTGCATTAATTCCGTGGAAAGTTTAAATGAATAGTCACCCAGCAATTTGCATGAATTAAATCATTTTCAAGTACTAATTAGAAAAAGTGTGAAGAGCACATTAAGTGTTGAAGCAAAACATGATTTTGGGTTAAAGAAGAAAAAACTCACAGTTGCTAGGAATTCAAAGCATTATGGTCACTGGAAGGTTTTTGATTTCCTTATCGTGCCCTTTCCATGAGTTGAAAAACAACAGAATCAGTTTTCAGCTTAGTTTATGCTTTTTTTGTTCAGCTTCCATTTCTAAATTGAAGTAAACAATTGCATGACTAGAGTAAATAGAATTTTAATCTAAAAGCTACAATCAGAAGAATTGAGTAGCAGGATGCCAAAAATAAATGGGTGTGTTTAAATAGAATCTGAGGTGCTTTTTGCTTGTCTACAAATTCTTGCATCATTAAATTCGAAAAACTTTAATTTTCTACTTCTCTGAAACATGGAGTAGTGGCAAAGTATTCTACAACTGTAGACATCTTTATTCTAAATTGATCCAGCATGGGCCAGGTCATTTAATTGTTATGTGCTGCATTCTTTCTGCTCATGAAATGGTTTAAAAATTAACCTTTGTATAATGCTTAGCAAACTGCATCTGGATTAAATATTTTGAGAAAGTTAAGACCATTCCTTTTCCTTATTGCCATAGTGAAGCTTAAGACTTCCCTTGAGGAAACTGTTGGCCCAGCCCCCATCTTCACTTCTTTCCCAACATGTCTTTACTGCTCTCCAGTGGAAACCTTGGGAAAAATCTTATCTATACTGAAGTCAGTCGAAATAGGCTGTTTTCCTTACTGGGGCAAGGATTTCCCACTGGACCAGAGTGTTGTTTTTTTGGTTTTTTTTTAAATTTGGAAATTAAGAAAACTTGGAGCCACCACCAAGCCAAACAGAAAAGCCATGAGGTTTGTCTACAGCAGTGTTTCTATGTGAAGTTTTTTGTGGATTTTGTACAAAAAAACCCAAAATATTAAGGTGGTGGTTTTTTTAAATGCTTCCCCCGTACAAGTCTGGAACACAAATCACACACGTTTAATTCTCTGATTTACACTTGTTGTTTCCTTGTAGTTTGTGCCTCAGAGAAGGTCTTGTTTTCATCCTGAGACCCTCACGAGTTGCCTCAGTGCCCTTTGAGCAGGAGTCTGATCCTGCAGCTAGCTCAGGGAGAGTCACAGCTCAGACAGTGAGCTTTTAAATTCCTGGGAGCAATGACCTCGCTGCAGCAGCTTCAAGTCTTTCACGTAATGAATCTGACTGTTCCAGTTAGATTCTTTTTGTTAGAGACAAACTCAGCAGTGTGTGCTCAGAGCACTTCCCTTGCCATTGTGTCTGCATTGCCTCAGGAGCAGTAATGCATCTGTGTAAATAAGATGCTTGCTGACAGTATAAATTATGTAGTGGCTTCTGGTTTTGTGTATGTTGTTCAGAATACTGTTCTTACGGATGTTTTTCCTCCATTCTGTTTTTCTTTCAGCCTTTCATTATCCTAAGCTCAATGTGTCCCAGCTGATGAAATCTTCCTGGGTGAGAACAGGTACGTGCAGTCTCTGTGAGTAAGTAAAAGTGCAATTAGTTTTGTTAGTGGGATAACTAGCCTGCATAAATATCGATAGCTTAGGGCTGCTGCATTTTTATGAGGTAATTACACGTCTGAGCTGAATAAATTCTAAAACCAAAGACCCAGTGACCTGGAATATCTGGGAAATATAAATCCCTGGTCTAGAATTAACTACTGAAATTCCTTGATAATGCACACAAAGCACTTTTTCTCTATAAGGCAGTTCAGTCTTAGTGAAACAACTCAGACTGTCAGGCATGAAATGTCTACTCTGCATGTTGTCAATATGCCACATTGATTTTTAGGTATCTATTTTAAGTGAAAATTAAGATTTTATTTGTGTGACACTTTCTACCAAAACACGCCTGGAATAAAACAGAGTGGAAATAGATGAATTCTGAGTACATGAAAGAGTTTCATCACATTTCATTGATCTCTTCTAATTTGTTCAGAGAAGATCCCTTCCACCAAAGTCTTCAAACAAACGATGTTTGAGTCTGTAATTTACAGATGTGGTTGAGCTGTCACCTTTAGGTGCTCAAAGGCTGTTGAGGTTGCCTGCCTGCCCTAGGTCTTACCTGCTGCTTTTAAGCCTGACTGGTGAGGAGGCTTTGCTTCCCAAACTTGTTCTAAGAATGCAGGTGCCCCACTGGATACACTCTTGTCTTCCTATCAACTTTTCTCACCTATAGTTCACCTGTTGTAAGGATTTACTCTTTTTTTCCAGGTTTCCCTATCTCCTCCCACAAGTCACCACTTTACTCTTTAAGCAGGAGACCTAATTGCACCTTAATTTCTGAAGCCCACATTGTTTGTTTCAGAGCAGAAAAATTTAGAATTTCACATAATGCTGGTCACTTACGTGGGAGAAGCTCCTATGTTTTGTATCCAGTGGAATCCTTCCTTACAGATTTAAGTTGATTTTTTGGCTCCACCTGCTCCATCTCTTGTTCAGCCTTATGTTTGTCCATTGCTGTTGAAAATTCCCTTAGCTCCTGCAATAAAAAAATGAAATCACATTCCCTTGGGTTTTGATAAACTTCCTGCCTGTAAGATTTTGAAAGCCAATTGCAGCAACTTTTTTTTGCTGTAGAGGAATTTTTTGTAGTCTCAATCCTTGCAGGATTCTGGGAAGAGCTAGTAGACTTTGTCTGGGTCAATGCTTTCAGTCAGTGTTTGGTATTGTAAGGGTAATGAATCATGACATGGGAAAATGATAGAATCTATGCATGTAAAGATTTTTAATATCAAATTACCCAGATATATGTGCGTGTATCCCAGTAGTCATAAAAAGCTGGGATATGCAGTGTTCTCCCTCTGTTGTAGAATACAATTCATGCTATTAAACATAATTTATTGATACTGAAATCCAATACACAGGCAAGAACATTTTCTGCTTGGTGTATATAATAGCCTTAGGTCACTGTCTGTTTTACTATTTAATTCTGAGATACTTAGTCTGTGATTGAATTTAGTAGACAGATATTGTTGATCTCAGTGAGAAATCATGAAAATGTTTCCTTTTTCTGACATCTGCAGTGAAAAGCTTCAAATTGAAAAAGTGGCTTTAATATATTTCGTCTAAAAAAAATTTAAAAATTAAATTTAATTGATCTTTATCTAATTGGTGGCTTTTTATTAAGCACCACACTTTAAAAGAATAAATGTGGAAACAGAAAAAGCGGCTTCTAAAATAATGCATACATTTTTAGTGGAGGAGAATTAAAACTGAATTTATTTGATGCAGTCAGCAGTGAGTTGGTTTGTTGTCCTGGAGGATTGTTCATTTGGATCATTTGAATGACTATTGCTCCATTCATTCCACATTCCTCTTAAATGCATGCCATCTTGCTAGTAAAAGTCCACCCTTTTTTTCATTTTCCTTCAGGGATTCCTCTCAGCTTTAGCTGCCCCAGTGACCCAGGTACCTGGTTGCCAAGTGAGCAGGGCTTCAAACCATTTTTTTGTGCTGTGATTGGCATACTTGTTAATCTCATCAGGGGAAGTTGCACTTGAATATGCAGCTTCATTCATGTGCTGCTGTTCTACTTTTCCTCCATGACTCTGAACCCTTGCCCTCCCCATCTCCAGCTCTGTATCACTTCTGAACACAACACTTTTGACTGCAATTAGTTGAAGTAGACAATTTAGACTCAGTTTTTTCTTTTAGTAGTTTTTAAAAATTCATTGAACGCTCTGGATTTTATGCATTTTTTAGAACTGAAATAGTTTCCTTGTTACCCTGGGTCTGTCTAGCCTGGTTAAGGTACAAAAAACACCCCTCTGCCTGAATTTTTTTTTTTTCCCAAAAAATTTCTTGCTTTGTCTTTTCCCCACCAAATGCCTCCCTTTCCCAACACGTAACCTCCAGCTGGAGCAGGTCAGAATTCCCGTTTAAATACAGGCGCTCTCGAATCGTGCCTGAGCTGCCACGGGGCGACTCAGAGCCTGCAACTGCAGCTGTGGGGAAGAAACTGGAAAATCTTTGCTGCTGACTTTGTGTTCTTGGGCTGCTGTGTGTGTGCCATGCAGTTCTCCTGGGCGTGGTGGACCAGCGAGTTCAGGAGGAAGTGTTCCGGGCGGAGATGGAGCGGAAACTCGCGCACCTCTTGCACGAGGCTCTGGTCAGAGGGCGCATCTGGAGACGGGCCAGCTTTGCAGGCAGCAACATTGTGCAGGTACCAAGGGCTCAAAATCAGGGGGATGAGAAACGAAGCGTGATAAATTACCGAATAAGTTAATATTTGCATTAAAAAAGCGTTCCGGTTCTGAATGGAGAAATATAACTCAAAAACGCGTCACCTTTAGCTAGTTGGTGATACTTTGTGTTTTGCACCTAAAATATGGTTCTTCTTTTAAGCACCACATGTCTTTTGAGCTAAACATAATTGATTAAGTGACTATTAAAAATTTCTGATGGCTTCTGAGAAACAACATTGAAAATTATTTTACCAATGTCTTATTTTAAAAACGTTCTATCTTGCTTGGCTAACATGAGGTGGCTAGCAAAAGGAGACAGGATGATCATCTGAAAAAAAAAATTAATCTCCTGGGACAGCTGCTTCACAGCTCTCTGTGATGTTTTGGCAGTGGTGTAGAAATACAAAGTAGAATTGTGTGTGGCTTGATGCAGCAGTAGAGTAGTACATTCTATCCCTCAATTTCTTATTTGTCACAGTACTCCTGGTCTCAGGCTTGGATTTCAGGTAAAAATGGTTAATCCTGCCAAATTTTGCACTCGTTGCAACTTCTGTTATCTGGATTCCAGTGCTGCTTTAGCCTTTTAGAGTCACAGGTGGATTTGTTCACATAAAGTCCAAGAAGACTTGGATATTTAATTTAAATTTTTAAATCCTGATATGTTCTTTCTAGTCAGTTCAACAATCTGAAAGCCAAAGTACTTTTTTAATGGCTCATCATCTTAAAAATTACCTTTTCCAGCTAATTCATTGACAGTTGGTTTATCTCCCAGATGCCCTTTTTGCATTTCAGACCTATTGTCTTTATTTAATTTAATCCTACAGTTTTGGCTACCACTTAAATTTCCAGATGTTGGGATATTCTTGTTTCTGCTTTCCTGTCTCAGAAACATCTGTTTCAGTAATAGAGATTTTATTTTATTTTTCTTCTGTACAGCTTTGAATAGCTGCAAATAGGTGTCTTCTTCAGATCTCCTATTCCCAGCACCTCTTACTGCACTTTGTTCATTATGCCTTTGTCCTCCCTTTGCATATAAATTAAGCAAATATTCCTTATGTTGCTAGTGAAGATACCACAGCCTATAAAATGTGTATGTTTAGATTATGGTTTTATGGCTTTGCGCAGTAAAGCTCAGGTAATTTATTTTTTCATGCACAAAATTATGGGTACATCCCTATTAGATAAGGAGCAGTATTTTGGAAAGTGAAAATACAGCATTTTTCTTTTGACTTTGTATTACGTACTGGGACACCAGATGAGGTCTGCAGCTCATGTTCCAGACAGCAGTGCTGCTCATTTATGCCACTTAATTAGTGCAAAGAGCCTGCCAACTGCTGTCTTCGGGCAGGGGAGGATCCTGTTCATTAGAGTCAGCACTTCTTGTCATCACAGAGCTTCTGCAGGTGCTCCCAGCCCACACTTTCCAGTAGGGTTAGAGCTGTAATGAAGATGTGGGAGAAGGGAGGCTGAAGAGCTGCCTTGCAGCGAGGTGTGTGTGTGTGTGTCCTGCTCTCCTGGAGAACAGTGGGTGCCTGCAGGTGCCACAGCACCTTGGCAGGATGTTCAGGTGTGTGGCAGGTGAGACAGGCTGTCTGAGAGGCTGTTGTGTGCAGCTGGTAGTGGGCTCCAGACTGAAGGACAGTTTCTTTCAAGGGTATTCTCTTCTAAGCTGAGGATCTTGTCCATAGGCAAGATATAAACCTTTTACTGCTGTTAATTCTGTTCCTAATAACCAAATTTATAAGCTCTGTTTGAAGTGTGTTTGTGTCTTCTAGGAGAGCTAATGATGTTTTTTGTGATTTATATTCAAATTTTCCCATATATATTTCTTGAACACAAATCAGTGACTTTGTAGTAGAGCACAATAAAGGGAAAATGAGAGCAAAAGCTACCAGCCCCAAAAGTGTTGGATAGTTTTATTAACAGACCATGTATATATATATCCATTAAAGACTAGACTCACATTTCACTTGCATTGTGACCCTATATACCAGAGTTTTTCCTGAGGTGAAATATATTTATAGTGTATTGAAATGTGACATTTCTAAGCTCTGTGGAAAATCAGGACTGCAGGTCAAGAGGTGAAGCAATTATTGGTGAATATTACTGCAGGCATATTAGTTTCCTTTCACATGCTCAGGAAATAGAAGTGATACCTTGTGAGGTTTAGATTTCATTTCTAAAGGCATGTGTTAGTACCTAAGGATGTTAAAAATGATGCTTTAAACCCAGACACTCTGAAGAAGAGCTTTGGAGGGTACCCAAATAGCAGGCTTCCCCCTCCTGTTTGGCTGTCGGTGCTGTTAACAGGTGGCACTCCACCAAAAAGAGAAAAAAGCCTGAGAAAAAAAAAGAAGAAAAAAAGAGAAAAGAAGCACAAAATCCCCTCTGAAGCCTCACACCTGGTTGTTATGATAGTTCCACTGATTTTTGTGTGACGTTGTATTAATGTTTCACAGACTGAGTCAGACATATTTTCAATATGCATCTTCTGTTGCTATAAATTTGAAGGTACATGCTTACTGTTGTTTGCATTGTGGAGACCTCTACTCTATTTTGTCAATAGTTTACTGTAGAAATTCTCATTATGTTTTTTAGGAATTAAATGGCTTAATTGTAGCTTAAAAATAGACCAGCAGCTAATAGAAAAAAATTAATTTTCCTTCATTTTCAACGTGCTTGGTCCTTTGAACCTAATAGAAAGTGAAAATATGATCTTAGTAAATTAAACAAAGAGGAATGTCCTGATTTAAAGAACATGTTAGGCAGCATTTTAGTTGCAATGTGTGTGAGGAGTAGCAGCTTATGAGAGAATGTAAAGGCTGAATTGAGCTTTTTGTTAAGGCAAAAATTCGTTCTCTTGTTTTTCTGCCGACAGCTTATGTGTCTCTTGTGTCTGAGGAAAGCCAGTCCTGCTGTGAGCTTTCAGGTTTATAAATAAAGCCTTTGGGCACTTCTGCTGCTTCACCTTTTCCTCTGAGGCTTTTGGCCCCTCCAGCAGCCATCCCAGGCAGAACTGCCCCCTCTTGTCAGGTTGCTCACAGCCCCTTTGTACCTCTGTGTGCTGAACACAGTGCAGCTTGAATTAATTACCCAGACACTAAAATCCTACTTTTAATATGACAGAAAGAGGATCTTTATCAATTATTTTTTTTCCCAATGATGAAGGAAAGAAAGAAAAGAAAATAATCCTCATGAACAAGCTCTGGGCATTGTGTGTGTGGATATCTGCTAGTTTAAGTAGTGCTCGTGCTTGTGAGACCCTGAAACAGCTCTCCCAGGGGTTCCTTGCTCCTGTGGGAATTGCTGACCAGGACATCCCACTGGCTGGGACTCTGGGAGTGCCTTTCAAGCTTCCCCACCACTCGTATTTCCGTGCTTGAAATGACAAACTAGATTTTGTTACCAAGGCAACTCTGTTCACTGACCTATGATATTCACTTGAAAACACTTTTTAAATTAAATTTACTGACACCTGAACACAGTTAAGCCTTTTCCTCTGTGGAGGTTAAATGCACATCTAGTATCAACAAAGATGGTATCATTTATGTACACAGAAGTTGAATTAGTATTTTCTTCTTTTTTTTTTCTTTTTTTCTTTCCCTACTTCCTGCCTCCTGCGTTTTAAATTCATCTATCTCCTCCTTCCCTATGACATCCCTCACTGCCAAAGTATAAATGTAAAATGCTTAAATGCTTCCTTACATGTGGGCTGCTTTGCTGGATGCCTGGCAAATAGTATTTGTCTCTGCTTGCATTCTTAGCATCCTCAAGGACAGAGACTAAACCAGTCCTAAGCTGCACAAGGAGTATAATTTGGAGCCATGTGTCACAAAACTTAGAATACAGAAATTCTATAAAAAACAGACACAGTGACTGTGTACCTCAATTCCATGACCAGATTTAAAACAGTTCAGACCCAGTATGCCATTTCCTGTGTTTCAGCAAACTCAGAGGCTAGTTATAAAAATCAATAAGTAAAATTTAGTGAAACAGCGTGGCAGAGATGGAAACTGAGGTACTGATATTGTATCAGGTACTGTGTTTGTGTTCAAGTCCATTTGTCTTGTATTTGCTTCCAGACTACCCTGCTAGTCATCAGCCTTCCCAGAATAGAAATCCATAACCATCTCCCCATGGTTTTGAAATTTTGTCTACATCTTCTCTCTGTGAAGCTTCCTTCTCTGTATATAGTGTGAGCAGTCATAAAATATAGTGTATTCAGAATGAATTATTTCAGCTAAAACTTAGCTCAAAATAGTGAGCTTAGTACACTTTTATGTGCTTGTTCCCATGTTCTCTATACTGTGCTGAAATACCTCCAGCCACATCTTCTATCTCCACTCCCACTCTTCTCACTCATCCCTGTTCCTCAGTATAGGGAGCCATGTGCTGTTGTTTTTAATTCTGTGTTAAAATTTGCACGGTTTCAGTTGTGACAACTCACACTGGAATCTTGTCCTCCTTGCCCTCTGCCTTTTCTAAAGGCAGCTGTGGAGAAGTTCCTTTGTTAACCCTTTTAGTCAGCTTGGGACCATTACCCAATGTGTGTAGCACACATATTTATAGTCCTTAGATTCTTCACAGGCTATAAAATCTATGCCAGTTCAGTTTAAGAATTTTCTATTTTTCTCTGATTCTGTGGCTTTGCTGTGCACAGGGAGGCTTCATAAAATTAAAATTAAGAACCCACTGATTTTCAGTCCCATGTGACCTTTCAAATCCCTCACCCTCCATGTGATTTCAGTGCTTTTTGGGAAGGTTTTCTCTGTCTGGAAGCAGATGCCAGTCCGTACACTCTGCTGCTCTGTGCACTGAGACCAGCCTGTGGCAACCCACCTGAAGCAGACATAATATAAAGCTGTGGGCATTTATTAACTAATTGTATATTTGAGGTCCATGAAGCGAGGTTTAGCATTACAGCTGCCAAATATGTGTGCTGAAACCTTATTTATTGATGGTGGTTTTTTACCTTCAGCCAGGGATTGTTTTCCCTTAGCTGGTAGAAGAGGGAATGGTGTTCAGGTGAGCAGCAGCATTTAATGGATCCTCTGAGCAGCTCTTGCTGTGTTGCAGAGATCTGCACGGTTTTTTCTGCTCTATTTGTAGATATTCTCATTCTTGCATCAAATATGGCTGACACTGAACATTATTCTTTGCTTTCAGTTGATTTGTCCTAGAAGATTTTTATAACAACTGTGCTTTCTCTTGTTTCAATTTTCTCCCCTCTTTATTTTTTTTTTTCTTTTTTTAATATATATATACATCTTGCTGTTACCATTCCTGGGAAATGCTTTTTTTAGGATTTGTTGAGTTGCTGTTGCCCAAAACCAGAATATCATTCCTGTTGAGCTGGAAATTGTACTTTCCTTTAATGTGATTTGTTTAGTAGGAAACTAGGAAAGAAAACAATACAAAGATTTGCTTTTGTAAGCCTCAGACATGCAAACATTTGTGTGTTTGCTTTACTTTGGGCCTATGGGCAGTTTCTGAGATTATAATTCATTAAATGCATACTTTATAGCAGAAGGATAATTCTGAAGGAAGCAAAATACATTGCTCTATTTATGTCAATTCCTTCCAGAGCCCTTCAAACTCCTTAAAAAAAAAAATCATGACAGAATACCTCCTACTATTTTTTGTCCTAATTCTTGTTTGAGTTCACCATTACATGGAAAACGGTTAAACGGAAGAGAGTTACTGTTATATAAAAAGATGTAATTTTACAGGAATTCAAAGTTATGTGGTTCTCATATGCAATGTAGATGTTTGGTGGTTAGAGAGTATCTACAGGGCTTCCTCATAGCATGCATTCTTTTGATTATTAATGTCTTTAGATGTAGGTAGGAGGAATTGCTTCCCACAGCATCAAATACATTCCTTCCTGAAGAAAGGTGGATGCCAAGGGGAGCTGTTTGGAGGATGAAGGTGACTGTGCAAGTGCTTAAGTTGAAACAGAGCAGAGTTTTATTTGATGTAACAGAATATTCACCTGTGTAGCCGCTTAACATTTAGAAAAACTGGAGCAAGGAGATGTGTGTGTTATGAACAACAAATCAAAGTTAGAGTTGATATTTAGAGAAGGGAAAAGTGCAGTCACACTTCTAACCAACAACTGCTAAAGGCAGTAGAGGCTTCCAGGGTGGCACAGTCTTGGCATCTTTAGAGTGAGAGCAGTTCTCTTACTTACCAGATGTGTACATTGTTATGATACAAGTAGAGGTGGGAAAAAGAAAGGTTTGCCATAAAAATGTATTTTATAAGGGATTGAAATTTTCCCTTGAAATTTTACTTTCAGTTACAACAGAGGAGAGAGAGCATGAACTGTCAGACCAAGCATACGGGAGCTCCAAATAATTACAACTTAAAACGTGAAAGCTTTGCCATTTCTTTTCAGATCGTGAACGTGTCGCGCTTAGCCGGCGTGGATAACCCCGTGGAGCTGATCTATTTCGTGGAGGACCAGGATGGGGAGAGGCTGAGTGCTCTGCAGTGCTCAGAGCTGATGAACAGGGTGGACATCCAGCAGGCTGCCATCATCCTGGGCTACCGCATCGAGGGCAGCGTCGCACAGCGTAAGCCCTGCCAGACCCACACTGACAGAAACACACACACAGGCACACACACACAGCAAGGGTGCCTTTGGCTCGGGAGGTGATGGCTCTGCACTCTGCCTGCTGCTGCAGTGGGGTTTTCTTGGAGTGGTGCAGTTTCCACGCTGCTGAGGAAATCAGTTTTAGCAGCCTTGCAGTGTTTTGCCTCTTGAAGGCTGAGCTTGGGGTTGCAGCAGGGTCCTGCCTCACTGTGTTCACTGTGCTGGAAAAGTACTGTGCTGGCTAAAGACCTTCCTGCCATTTTCATCTTATCCTGCTGGTCCAGTGTGTGTTTAGAGTTTGTCTTGTCCAGGAGCTTGAGGTGGGAGGGCATGGGTGTGAAATGGGTGTTTCCTTCAGCTGAGTGATGGCAGTGTAGCTTAACACAAGTCACTGCTTTTTTGTCTGAATTACTTTTTCCATGCAAGGTGTACACTAGGAATACTTGGGGCATTTATTTCTTCCACTGAATATGATTGACCTTGGTTTTGTTTGTCCATCAGTAATATAGAAGTAATATGATCTTTTAATGAACATAATATAAAAGTGATGTGATTTTGTTACTAAATGCACATCAGAATAAATAGATAGGTCGTGTAAAGTCATATAATTACTTTATTCTGGAGGCTTGGTATATAAATAATTTTCAGTTAGTAGTGGACAGAATACCTACTCAAAATTCCATGTTAAAATTAGGAAATAAACTTAAAGGTTTATTAGGAACAGACAAGTATGATCTGTTAAATACCTCATTGGTATGAGTGCTTAATTACCTCTTCTCATTTCTGTGCAATATGGAGGCATGAGTTACATGGTACCACAGGGTATTTTGCCAACAGAACAAGCATGTGTCTGATACTTAAAATTCTCTGCAGAAAGAAAAGAAAGCAAATAGTAATAATTGTACCATCTGTATGTGTTTCTGAATTTTGTCCCTCATTAAAACAGCTGTGTACAGATAGGTCAGTAGCTCATATACATCTGCTTAATATCCATTAATGGACTCTAATGCTGGTTAGCAGAAATGAAAAAAGTTGCAAGAATAAATTCTCTTTACAAAAATGATAAATGTTGAACAAACTTCATAATGCATTCATAGCTTATTGTACATGTTGAAACTTCTTGTCTTTGACCTGTCATTAGAAAGTTCTTCTTAGAGTCACGGAATCATAAAAGTCTTTAAATACTTCTATTGGAAAAAACAAGACCAAAAAAAGGTTATTTTTATAACAGGAAACATAATGCCAGAAATGAGATGTTAGATGTATAAAATGTAAGAATTCTATGTTCCTTTAAATTCTAGGCTCCTCATTGGAATGGCTACTAATAAAATGATAAACACTAAAAGTAGAAATACTCTTTTTAACTTGAGAACATCATTTTTAGAAAGAGCATCAGTTTGACTAGAAAAGTATTATTGCTGTGGTTTTTACTCCCATAGTTAACCACTAGGTAGAATTAGCCAATAAAAGCTTTGTCATTTATTTCAGTTTACCTTTTACAAGAATGACTTGTTTGATTACACTTCCCAGCAGTTTTGTTTTCTGCTTGACGCTAAAGAATTCACACACTGTCAATGAAAAAGGGAGAAGAAAAAAAAGTAATCACCAATGCAGAACTATACACCTTGTGGAGGGAGTTCAAATTGATTTTGATAACAAAATGTTAAAGAAAAAGAGGCATCTGGTAATACTGCCTAAAGCAGGAAACAGGCAGCAATGTTGGAAAGTCTTCCTTTACCTTTGCTAGTGGTAATTTTTTTAGACCTGTTTCACTGTGTGTAGCCTTTGGGTTACAGGATGATGTGGCAGAAGTGCCATTTTCATGAGTATTTTAAGCACAGGTCTTTAGAAGGTGGGCCAGGACAGTTGATCTCCTGCCCCATGCTTCCTAAGCATGACTTACAGTGGTAAGACATTTCCTGTGATGTGCAGCTGGTTTCTGATAAATTCCTTAACTGGCATTTACAGGGATATAAAAATACATAACCTTGAAGTGTCCTCGGTTTAAAACATAACCACATAATATTGCTGTCTTCCTTTTAACTTTACAGCTGTGGAGAAGCTGAAGGAGTCCCCTTCAGAGACACAGAACAGCAACCTGTGGATTATAGTTGGGGTGGCAGTCCCTGTTGCCGTGGTGCTCCTGATTGTTATTATTTTGTACTGGAAACTCTGCAGGACAGACAAGCTGGAGTTCCAGCCAGACACAGTGAGCAACATCCAGCAGAGACAGAAGGTAAGAGGGGAAGCTGTGCTGAGGGGAGCTTGAGTATTCTGAGAATAAACGGATGGGAGACTCTGGGGAGCACCTGGCATCCTTAACTAGCATGTGTAAACACAGTTTCAGAGCATTCTAGTTTAGAGGGGAAAAAAAGAAAAGGAGGAAAGTCTAATAATAGTTGAAGTCAAGAATCCCATAGTGTTTTATTTATTCTCCTGGGTATTTGATACTGCATTAGATAGATCCATCCTTCTGAAATGTGGGCACTGAGGCTGAAAGGAGCCTTTCTTTATCACTTCATTTCAAGGCTGTGGCTGGGACTGAACAAGGAGAAATGTACTGAATCTCGAATCACTGACCTTGTTTTCCCCAGAAGGCTGAATTTTTCTTTGGAGAGGTTTTGCTAACCAAGTCTGACAGCTAAAGTGCACCACCCATCATACCATGCTGGAACTAGAATTTGCTAGAACCTATCCTGGCTGCTCCATGTTCTGACAGGGCTCTTTTTGTTGCAGTTGTGAGAACCTGTTGCAGTACAAGAACATTAATTAGTGGATCTGTGTGTTCCTGCATATGTGAGCTTGTTGGCCAGTGTTGGTGAGAATATGAGGAATTCAGTACTCTTGTCTTTTTCTTGCCCAAGAGTATGAATCAAAAGATTTGTGATCTTTATCACAAAAGATATATTCAGCAAAAAGAATGATAAAGTGCCTGAAAAGTTACTTTTTTTTACAAACAGAAGCCATGTGTGTTAGAAATGCTTGTTACTGACTATACCTTCAGAGGCATTAATAAAGGCAAAATAATCTGCCTGTGCTAATCCTGTGGTACTACAGTCATGTTCTGCACTGTGACCTCATGTTCTCTCACACAGTTTTCTCCATAACAAGCTTTGTCTGTACACTGTGCTCTCTTTCAAGATAATTAATGATGTGAAAGATGAGAGAATCAGAAAGCGCTTGCACTTCCAAAGCAGTCAGAACAAATCAATAGTAACTTCCACTTGTCTTGTGATTGTGAATTGTGTGTCAGAATCCAGGCTGGCAACGAGTTGTACCCTTTGATGAGTGCCACCCCCTGGTACCTTGTTTCACTTCTGCTGTGGTAATATGGAACACATAATTTTGACTGAGGAAGTTCCCCACTGTAGTTTTGACTAATTTGAGAAGGGTCATACAAAAGAGGCAAGAAAAGACCATTACCCTTGGTGTACACTGTTTGATCATATTTTCAGCACCTCTCTGCTATCAAAAGCTTTTTTTTTGTAAGGAAGCACTTGGGTTGTATTGTCTGTAAGGCCAGAAACATCTTTGATATAATTACTTCCTTTTAAGAAAATGGCTCAGTTGCTTTTCCCCACTGCTTCCACAATATTCTTAATCTTAATCATTCATGAGTCAGAAGCCTCAAACTTGTTTATATGCAAGTCTCATTTTGGATTGCCTAGGGAACCTGTCACTTTGCCTTCTTTGGGGAAGTTGCTGTAAGCAAGCTTGAAAGAACCAGTAAGGACATCTAGTTCAATCCTTGTGCCACTGGAGGTAAAGCAATAAAAAGTGTCTTAAATTTTTATCGCTTTGCACATCAAGCAACTGGAAGAAACTACTTTGCAAACCATTTCCTCCTTTCCTCAGAAAAAAAGGGCTACTCTGGCTTCCTTACTCTCAGGCTGTCACTGGGATTTCATGTCTTCAAACAGTGGGTTGGAATTCCAGGTTGGAATAGGGTGTATTTAACCACCACCCAAGACCCCCAGGCAGCCAGAACAGCATACAAATTATTAGGGACATTTTGTCTGATCCTGCCCTTTAAAATTGTCTGTGTATTTTATACTTTTTATTAGAGTAAATGCAAAGAAATGATCAAAGCCATGGTCAGGGACTTATATCTGTAAATACACTCCATAAAAATGGACTAGGCTTCCTCTTCCTCACCACAGCCACAATTATTTCTCTATTTTCAGAGCTTGACCTTGGTAGTGAAGGAAGGTGAAAGCCTGCATTGCATCTGTAAATAGAAAGATATTTAGGTTTGAGTTTTTCTCTTGAAATCTATATTTCCTTTGTAAAAAACATAAAGATGCATTTATAGTATGCTAGCTCTTTTCACTTCCATTAATATTTAACAAAAAATTCATGTAAATACAGAGTTTTTCATTAGCATATGTATGGCATATCCATACTGGAAATAGAAGACAATACTTTTCAACCTTATGATAAGTCTGTAATGTGGTTTGTGCTTGAAAATGTATGTTGATTGGAAGATAAGAAACTGAGACACCTGTTTCTTGTTCAGCTGATACCAGATATCATACTGCACTGGTGAATCTCCAGGGGTGTCACCAGTCTTTCTTCAGTGTCTTCAATTAGCCACTTTAACAGTAGGCAGCATAATAATCTGGTAGAATTTACAGCAGCTGATAGCAAATTGTTACCTGTGACTTAAAATGGGCTTGGGAGTGAGGGGGAAAATCCTGTTTGCTTCGTGCTGCAGAGACAAGACTAAAAGGCTGGTTCCTTGGAGCAATGAGGGAGGGAACTCTGTAAATATACTGTAAATGCAGATTGCATAAGTAAGCCACAGGTTGTGCAGGAGCTTTTTATTCTTAGTTATAATCTCTCTTACAAAGTTGCATTATCCTCTTCAGAGAGGTTCTTAGAACTTAACAAATTTTACTGGATTCTATAGCCCCATGTGTCATCATGTTTCCTTTCTTTGCTTTCATTTAATTGTTTCACTCTGCTTTGAAACTCCTGGATTTTCCTGAAGTGTTTTGGTATTCACTCAGACAATATAAGTTTTATTTTTAATCTTCTATATGTAAAGGTTTACTTTTACAGAGTAGGTGTGATTTCTGTGTTCCTATGGCCACCATTAAAAGTAAGTCATAAACTTCATGACCTCACAGGCTGTCTTCTGATAGAGGACCCTTTATTATCTGCTGGCAGTTAGATCCTACATGACTTTTGGGTGTGTGGGGTATGGCTGCTTGGGTATCCCTTGGTGAGGTGAGGGTCACAAGGCAGTTTTTTTTTACAGCAATTCAGTCATCTTTGAATGAAGATGCCAGCCTGTCATGCCAGCACAGCTTTGATCCCTCAAATGCTCTGTGGTCACTCCTTTGGGTCACAGTCCCTCACTTGTGATGGTCAGTAATGGCAGATTTCCCACTTGAATGGACACGGCTGTGTTGGAAAACACCCAGATCCTGTGGTGACAAGTCCACAGAAGTACCCTAGAGTGCATCAATATTTATGTGCCACAGCAGCCTTGAAGCTGGGCTTGAGTCCAGATGTGCTGCTTGGCCCCACCCTTCAGGCCAGGTCATTCTCAAAGGTAATACAGATAACAGCAAGGATAATGTTTCTTCTGAGATAATGGCACAGGCAAGGTGGGCTGTATACAGCAAAGGTCTGCACTTTGGATGTACCTCTCCACCAGTTTGTGTTCTTTCCTTCTGGCCTTTCAACTTCATTTCAAGGTCAATGGCTTGCAGACAGGATGGCACAAGGATCCTGCTTACAAAGGCTCATAATGTTACTTCCTGCAAAAAGTATAAAGAGAGAGCCTGTTATTAAGGGATTTTTTACTTATCTACTGCCTCAGTGAATATAAACATAAATACATGGGAAAGAAAACTTTCATGGGAACTGATGTTAGCAAAGCCAGGTTCCTTCATAAAGTAAGGAAAAATAAAGGATCTTGAAGAGATTGTGATTTT
This sequence comes from Thryothorus ludovicianus, assembly GCA_013397245.1. Classification (NCBI taxonomy): domain Eukaryota; kingdom Metazoa; phylum Chordata; class Aves; order Passeriformes; family Certhiidae; genus Thryothorus; species Thryothorus ludovicianus. Next base: position 892 of record VZTB01002897.1, on the reverse strand, counting down.
CTAATCCATCCCTTTGCGTCAAAACAGGATTAATAATACCTGTAAAATGTTAGGTTTCCTTTTCCATTGTGGAGATTAAATGGGAAAACATGCTTGGATCAAAGTTATTTTTATGCTTTTAAAACTGAGACTTAAGGAAACGGGGGAGAGCAGCGAATCTATGCAAGATTCATTGGTCTGTGCAAGGATATTTCTTTTGAAGAGATGATACTAAGATATTTAAAGGGCACATCAAATATTCATGGCTTGTTCTGTAAGCCATAGCATCCTACTGGAAATTCACCTTGATGTGACCTGGGTTGTTGCACTGGATTAAGATGTCTTTGCCTTATGAAGTAAAAAGATGCACAAGTGGTATTTTTAAATAACAAGATTTTCTCTCTTGCCATTGCCTGTATCGACCATAACATTGTCCCAAGCTTTTTTTTTTCCTGCAAACAACCTGTGCCTTTTGTGGGCAGCTGAATTTTTACCATTGATTGTTTTTCTTCATGAAAAACTCAACAAATTTCTTTAATGCCCAAACCATCATTTTGCTCTGTACCTGTACTAGGCCTCTGATGGGTTTTTTTGTGCAAAACCACTCCTTTCCTCTTCCCCAGAGTGCAAAAAAGCATTTTACATGTTACCCGCAATGGAAGCAGAGTCAGCAGTATTCTTTGAAAAAAAAGTCAGATCCCTTCCTAGGACTTCTTAGAGAAAATTTCAGCTATGGACAATTATTCAGGGAAAGGCTCCCTGCCATAATGGCAAGAACTGGACAAGCTAACTGGCAGTTTGTTTAGAAGGTCTTGGATGTTCTGCTGTAAATTCTGAATGTGCTGAACTCATTATTTTGTAGTGATAGCTTTGAGTTCCTCTCTGGAGCATTCTGCATGCCACTGTGCTTCTT
>VZTB01002893.1:0-14304 GCA_013397245.1 Thryothorus ludovicianus | reverse complement strand
AAACTTCAACATGCAAATAGACCAAACTTATAAAAATGTGAAAACATTCATGATGCTTTGTCCATTTTTGGTTGTGGAATTTTTATAGGTGGACTCTGTATGTCCAAAATGTACCTGAAGGCCCTTCAATAAATATAACTGCTTTTTATTCCCTAAATTTTGTCTGGCTTCCATTTTTAGGTAGCTCCAAAAAGGCAGGAACTCATATTTTTGCTGGTAAAATTCCCCATGATGTGAAGAATTTTTTCTGGTTTGTCCAAAATTACTCATCCTTTGACAGGTATTTCCTGTTTTGATAGAGTACTTGGAACCTGTCCATCCTTTTGGTGCAAAGCAGTCCAGGTGAAGCTTCCTGTCTCTTTAGAATAAATACAGGCTACAGAACTGGTGAAAAGTAAAACATTGTGAATAACTGTGCAATGTACCTGAAGCACGCTGGCTTTTTGTTTTTTGTTATTTGCTGTTTGTTTTTTTTCCTGTTATTTCAATTTATAGAATACATTTACATGATCAAAGAGTGGAATAAGAGTGATATTCCTCTGGAACTGTGGTCATTGTTGAAAACAGTTACAATCTCCCCCTCCTTTCATTCCAGGCTATTGGTACAGAGTAGTCCCTGACATACGGAGAACAACAGTAGAGTCCTTTACAAGGCAGATATTAAAAAACAAAAAATGTCAATGTGCTGACCTTTGTGTCACCCTATGATATATCAAACCTCTTCAGTCTCTCTAGAAAGAGGTTATCAGACTTTGTCCATAACTCCTTTCTCCATAATTTTGTGTATTGTGACTCACTATAGTCTGCATTTACAATGCTGTGGTAAAACAACCATGGCACATGATAGTTTCAGAAACAAGAGACAAAGATGTCTAACACATACCCCTCAGCACCTACCTAGTGCCATGCACCTTTATGCCCTCTTTTATCTTTACAGGAAGCCAAACTCAGAGCCAGAGTCTTAAAAAGGCAGAGGACTGACTTTTGCCTTGCTCCTTTTTATCTCCTCCTCACTCCTTAGTCTGAGCTTAGCACACATATCAGTGAGTTGCAAGCCAGTCAAAAGTATTATTGATTCTGGAATGTATGTGCTGGGTTGGGTGCCTTTGATCAAGATAAACTGTTAACCTTTTTCAGTAAGGTACTCTGATCCAATGAGCCATGAAGAGTCTGCTCCAAGTCACAGCCACTGAAATAAAAAAATCTTTTCTGAGAGTAATCATCCAGCAGGAATTGGAGACAGCTGCTATATATACATGTTTCTTGAGGGGTGATGAGGAGAACATTTAAATTACAACTGGGCATAGAATCAGAAGTGTTTATTGGAGGAAGGAAAGGGAAGGGTCTAAGGGTTAATGTTTAATTTCAAGAACAAAATCTCTGTCAGTAATGGACACAATGATTTGTGCCTTAGAAGAAAATTTTGTTTTCTCCACACCACTGTAAAGGTAGAAAAATTATTTTTAGAAATAAATGAAAATGTGAGCGACTTCAGAATTTTAATCCCTTAAAGAGTTTGAAAAGGGCAAGTTTGAACAAGAATGAGTAAACTAGTTCTGAGTACTCAAAAGATGGTAGGGTATAGATTTGAATGTTACTTAGGGAATGAGGACAGAGTACTTAAGAGACTTTTATAGTGCAACAGAAGATAATGAAATGATACTCTATTTTTTTTCAGACCTAATAGCAGTGTGAAGATGCCACATTACTCTACCTGCTGAAACAGAAGTGAGTGGTCTAAACAGCCTGAATATAGCCAGATATTTAGGGGAGGAAGGAACTGGATAACCATAGGGCTATAAACTTATATGTCAACCTGAATGAGCTCCACTGAATCACATTAGTAGGGCTCCAGCAATAAATATTACAGAAGACACAAAATCCTGTCCCTCATCACCAGTACAATCAATTCAAGCAAACTATGATATATTTAGATCCCATTTCTATTTTTCTCCTAAGTTGGCTTTTGAACCTATCTAATTCCTACTGTTCAGGGAATTATTTTCTCTTAACATTTTCTTCTAATGACACTTTATCCCTTTAGGATACTTTCTCTTTATATAATTGTCACATTTTCATAGCTGTAGCAGGAGCTATTCCTGTCCTGTTGTAGGATTAATTCTTTCTACCTCTAATGTCACCTCTAATTTGACTCCAAAAGGAATAAGATTTGGACCTATTTCTTTTTTATGGGAGCAAGGAAAATTCAGTATCCTGGTAACACAGATATTTATTTTATCTCTTCCTACTGAAACATCTGAAATCTTTTTCAGAAGGCCTGCCAGGCTGCTGAAATGTCATCAAAATGTATGCCAGATGGTCATATTATCAAGAGGATTTCCCCTAACATGCCTACCTCAGGGAGCCAGGACCCTTATGTCCTGCACTTCACAGTCAAAAAGGATTTGGTTATGGGGTTCTAAATATCAACATCTGTTTCCTAACATGAGTTCTATGCTGGAAAGTACTAAATAAGTACTAAAGACTGAATGTCTTATCCAGTCCCTGTAAAGATGAGTGAAAAAAATAGATCATACAGAAATAACTGAAGTGAACAGAGGTTAAGTAATAATGTTTCTGGATAGAAAAATATTAAAACCCAAATGTAGACACAACTGAAAGCTGACAAAAAGTTTCTGATCTAGAGATATTTTGGGTTTTTTTTACTATTTTGTGAATTTAATACAGAATTATGGTATTCTGAGAGTATGAATGCTGTAATTTGGGAGTTAGAAAAACTGGTTATACTGAACTTAGTGTAATATAAGATTCTAAATTAATAGAATTGTTCAATGACTAGCTGAGGCACTTATGTGAACAAAATATCCAGATTATGAATTGCAGTCTTCCCACAGACTTATGCTGTTTCCCATGTCACATGTGTAACTCATTATTCAGACTTCCATTTCAAGATTACATTTCACAGTATCAGTGGCTAGCTATGTGAGATCAGTACATCTAAAACCATGTAGGAAAAAGCAGCAGAATATTTAGTTAGCATAGTCTGTGTGTATGCTGGTTAATAATGCCAAGTTCTGAGTATCAAATCTTCAGTGAAAACCACAATTTGTAATAATCTCTTGCCCCTGAGGCAAACTGTGAATTGAATTATATCATACTTCTCTTGAGATGTGTCTCTATTGGCAGTTGTCTCAGTTTTGAGACAACTTTAGGAGAAAATGTTCTGAATGAGTGTTTCCCCTAAAAAAGGGTTCCACCAACAATCTCTTTCTGCCAATGAGAGGTTATACTAGTGGATGAAAGCGAAAAGATCCAACCACTTATTGACAAACAGAGTGCCAACACTGCATGAGAAAAAATGGTGAATAAATACAAGATATTGAATTATCAGACCTTGTCTCCACCCTACCTTCCCACACCAGAAAAAAACCCCAAAAATGTCAGACAAAGAGAAAAGAAAAACAAAAATCCCACAATGACTATAAGATGATGAGGAGGAGAAAAAAAAATTGTACCAGCTTTTGCCTCAGGGAAGGGAAAAACAAAGGGTTCATGCAGCAGCTTTGGAAAAATAGATGGGAACCTGGTGAATTTCTGATGTTGATTTCCTCTTCAGAGAGGATGAAGCTGCCAGATTTGGTGTCCTTTGTGTTGTGGATTCAGCTTTTCTGAGGTCTGGGGCTGGGACAGACCAGCCCCTCTGCTCCCCATCAGTCCACTGGCAATTCTTCTCCCACTGATTGTCCTCTCTGACCTTTGCCCAAACCAAACTGAGCAGTGCAAGAAAAACAAAGGACTCTGAAGGGTTGCTGCTGCAGTCTCCAAAGGCAGGGAAAAGAAGAAAAGAGTTCTAGCCTAAGCTAACAAAACCCAAGCTCTTCAAGCAGAGAAAGAGAGCCCAGTCCCAGTGAAGCTTTGAAACAGCCCACGCAAAAACCCCAAGGCTCCCCCCTGCCCTGGGCCTACCTAAAAGCTAAAGGAAACATTTTTGGGCATAGAGCAGATGATCAGGGAATAGAGGATCATCCAAAAATTACCCTGGGACAGCAGTTTCAGTCTTGATCTGGTCATGCTCCTTACCAAAGACAAAACACTGTCAGCGATTTTCTTATTGAAAATAGAAAAAGAAAATATAATGGCAGAGATTTAATCTCCTTAGACCCTATGGAAATAAGAGGGAGCAGGGAGCACCTGAAACAATGTATTTCAAAAGCCTCCTTTTCTTTCCCACAACTTTTTTATCTTTAAGAAGTGAGTAGGTAACACCTAGCCTTGCTCTACTCTGGCCAGGGAATCCCAGAAGAGATTTTAAGCCCATATCACTTAAGTATTCCCAGAAAGTGAAATAATCCTAGAGGAGGATTATCAGTTCAAAAGAAAATTTATTATAGACAAGTGGAGGTTATTCTGTTGGATCTGAATCACATTTACATTAAAAAAGACCACAAAAGTTCAGAGGATATAATTACATAGTTAATTTTTGCCTGTATTCTGATGACTGATAAGTACTAGAAATGTCTCAAGCTATTTCTATTAGAAGAGGCTCTATATTAATTTTACTAGTGATATCTACATGATCATAACTAATTTATCATTCAACTGCTCATCCTTGAGCTACTAAATACAATTGTGAGCAAGTAAAAGATCAGTAGGGCTGGAGTTTTCATTTGTGCTGCTTTTTTCATCCTTCAAGTCTAGTCTAAGTATAAGCACTGTAGGAAAAAAAATCACAGACACAAGAAATGATATTAGAATTGGTGTACTTGCAAGAAACAGGAAAACCAGTAACTTTAAATCAGGTTAGTAGGACTCAAATATCTTCAGCATATAGGTATTCAAATACAATGGGTTCAACCAAGAGCAGTAAGCAAGACAGGCATAGAAAGAACTAATTAAATTCCTTTTATCAAATATTTGTGCAACTAAAGAACACAAAGATGCCAGCTTCATAGACTTCAGTGAAATTTAGCAATACTTTTCTTATTTCTTTCATAAATAAATACATTGAAAAGGGTTACTAGATGTGTCTTATATATGGCTTTATAATCAGCTGTGTGGTCATAAAGAGAATATCAAGGTCATTGGAAAGAGTCACGAATCAGTCAAAAAAAAAGAAATCTTTGCCTAGAAAAATAAACTGACATATAATTAATTGTTTGAAAATAATTCTGTTATAGAGAGCCCTATTTAAATATTTCCTCTTGCTGTTATTTCTACTGAAGACCTGAGAAAGAGATTAAAGTGCAAGTTGTAGAAGTTTAAATCCGATTAAACTGAAACGATGGAAAATATAATTAGATTGTTTTACCAAAGAAATTTTATATATAATTAAAACACAGAGTTTCTAAGTTAGAGAATGAGGGAAAGCTATTAGAAAGAGTGGTCTTGCAGTGAAAGGCAGCAATATAATTTAATTAAAACACATATACAAACAGTACAGTTAAGTAGTCTCTATGGGACAATTTTTTATTTAACAGAGGCTCATGACAGAAGTTCTGACAAAAAAGTAACACTTGGCAGTTAATATTGATTAGTTTTAGCATGCAATCTTGACTATCCACCTGGTTAGATATTGTACACTAAGTGTAAAAGAGTGGTCCTCCCTTTTCTTTCAGTTAACTATCTCATTGACTTTCTTAAAATACTGCCATGTAAAAGAGCGAAAGCTAACATAATGATATAAAAGCAAGAAATGTATAAACTACAGTCTTGTAGCTACATCAAATTAACCTTGCTTGGAGTTGTTAGACTCACAGAATCATAGAACCACCTGAGTTGGAAGGCATGTACAAAAATCATCAAAGTCCATCTCCTTGTCCTGCACAGGAGATCCTCAGAATCACACCCTGAGTACATTGTGCAAACACTTCTTGAACTCTGTCAGGCCTTATGCTGTGAGCACTGCCCTGGGGAGGCTGTTCCAGTGCCCAAACGCCTTCTGGGTGGAAAATCTTTTCTAATATCCAGCTGAAATCTTTCCTGAAATAACTTCAAGACATTCCCTCAGGTCCTGTCACTGGGCAGCACAGAGTAGAGATCAGTATCTGCCCCTCCTCTTCCCTTCATGAGGAAGGAGAAAGTTGTAACTGCAGTGAGATCTCCCCTCAATCTCCTCTTCTTCAGACTGAACAGACCAAGTGACCTCAGTCTCTCCTTGTACGGCTTCCCCTCCAGCCCCTTCACAGTCTTCATTGTCCATCTCTGGATACTCTCTATTAGCTTTATATTTTTATACTGTGGCATCCAAAACTTCCCCAACATTCAAGGTGAGGCCACATTATCCCAGAGCAGAGCAGGACAATGCCCTCCCTTTTCTGGCTGGTCATGCTGGGCCTGATGTCCCCAGGACAGGGTTGACCCTCCTGGCTGCCAGGGCACAGCTGGCTTGCGTTCAACTTGCCAGGGACTAAGATCCCCAGGTCTCTTTCTGTGGCACTGCACTTCACCATCTCATTCCCCACTCTGTACACATTCAGGGCCACCCTGTCCCAGATGCAGAGTCCAGCACCTGTTCTTTGTTAAAATCCATACAGCTGCTGGTTGCCAAGTCCTCAGAATTTTTGAGATCTCCCTGCAGGGCCCCTTTGCCTGCAATGGTGTCAACAGTCCCTTCCAATTCAATGTTGTTATATACCTGCTATCTCTCTACTATATAACTATTACTAATGAGTCCTGCATTCAAGTTGTCTTTGAAGACGTTAAAAAGCACAGGGCTGAGGATGGAACCCTGTGAAATCCCAATCCACCAATGTGATGTCACTCCATGTGCTATAACCCTATTGTACCCAACTGTCATCATGTTGTTCACCCATGAGACTGGATTAATCTAGCTGTGTACTGGACATTTTTTCCAGAACCACAGTACGATTTATCTGATTCTCTTTTTTTTTCATTCTGGGTAAATATAATTATAATATTTTTCTTAAAGCTGGGATGCAAAATACTATGGAAAATCTCTTATTGAAAGTCGCTATCATTCAGAATTTATCTTTTTTTCATGTATATGTCAGTCCCTTTCCTAAAGAAGCACTTTGGAACAGATGGCTTCCAGACACAAGAATTTTTCATTCATATGGAGACTTAACAATAAAACCAGCAAACCCAATTTTGCTGAGAATGGGTCAGTGCCTGTCAATATTTGAAGCTGTTGTAAGAAACAGTGCTTTCAGCACTGCAATGAGCTGTGATGTAGGGCTCAGCATAAACTCCACAAGGACTCTGAGATCCAGTGCCATGTTTCTCATTTTTATTTCTAAGTCATTGTCTTTGAGCATGCCTTCAGGAAACTCTCTGTATATGAGAATTACTGCACTCACCCTTTTCTTTCCCCCGACATTTACAATCTACATATACAAAGTTAACATAAATTGAAGTGTGTTTATCATATTGGGGTTTTTTTAAACATATTCCAAAAACACATGGAAGAAATGACCTAGAATCCTATTATCTGTATGCACAAACCCAAAAATTAACTCTGTCCTGGGTACAAAGAGGTGATTAGACAAAATTTCATCTCCATTCAGTTTAATAGACCCAGTATTGGCGCCATACTCACCTATTCCATAAGTACTCATGTTGCTTATGTAGAAATGAAAGAGTTAATGAATGAAATATTGCTTATATTTTCAAGAAACACTATCTTCCCTAGCCTGTCTTGCCCACTTGACTTTCTTTATGATTTTTTGCTTGTTTTGCTATTTTTAATTTATGGGAGGATGACAAAATATTCTTCCAGCTTTGGATATCTTGGAACATCTGAATGCTTTTGTTGAAACAATTGTCTTTCATAATTTTTTTTTCATTTAAAAAATTAGATAAATTAGTTTGATTAATCTTACAAGACTCTTCTTTACCCTATTTTGGTGGAATACTATTCTGTGTCTAGATTAAGATTGAAAATGATGCCAGTTGGGTTTTTTGAGGAGAGGCTGGTTTTGAGGCATGGAATATTTTTGTGCTAGCATAAGGAAGTATTTACACCTGTCATGAAAATATGGTAAAATACAAAGACATGGCACTAATCAAGAAAAGCTTGAAGATTCAGAAAAAAACGTTCCTTAGAAAGTTGAAATATCAGGCCAAACTTTCTATGGGACTCTCACAATTGTTTTTGGTTTAAAGTGATGAATTTAATATTTTTTTACTGCTGCACATGCCAGAAATGACAGCAGAAAAATTGTGGAGGCAGCTGGGAAAGGCAGGAGAAATGCAAGACAAAAACTTGTTTGCTACTGGAGAAGGCTTACTAGCAAGATAACTACATCCATATGAACTTCATGTGAATTTAAATCCAAACATAGATGAAATTTCACTAACTTTTCTATGACTTTCAATAATGAAAAACATATTTTATTGTTTATTTTTTTTTATCAATAGGAGGAGCTAAATAATGGTAAACATTGTTCCACTCCGAGTGGAAGAAGAGGTTTGAATTTCAGGACTGGATCTCAAGCTGAACCATCAAATTAACTATCAACTGAGATAGAAAATAGATTCCATATTCAAACTAATTGTAAAGACTTTACCACAGAAGAGACTGCCTCTCAAGACCCAAACTACAATCAGTTTACTTANTTAAAACCTGATATTTTCCCTCCTTTACATTAACAGGACTTTAGGTTCCCTTCATATTTACAGGTGACTTTGAACAAAAATGGAGAAAATAAACTAGTGAGCATGAAATAAGTAATAATTCAATTACTAATTCCTTCAAAATGTTTTTTAACAAAACCTGATATTTTATTAATAGTAATTAATGTTCTGAGTATGTAAAATCTCAACTTGTAAAGTAAATAAAAAAGAAATAATTTTTAGGAGTGTAAGTCTTGAAAGCCAGAACTGTATAACAGACAGCTGCTTGTCATTTCTAAAAAGCCTATTAAGTAACTAATTATTCTGAATGAAAAATCTCTCTTTTTGCTGATGGCTCCTAAATATGATCTATATGTCTAAAGAATCATTACAGAAGAAACACCGTACCTCTAGGAATATGGCTTTCTGTTTTCAAATAGCTGCTGAGGTGAAAGGGAAAAAAAAGGAATTTGTACAGGTGCATGGAATGTTTTCCTTCTGTCACAAGCTCTTAGTTACATGTGCACTATTGTGAATGGTAAGGTCTGTGCCAAGGAGGGCTTGAAAGACTGGGTGCTGTAATTGGCTTGAATAATTGAGCCGTCATCAGGGTCCCTGTAACTCTTGTTCACATTAAAGAGATTTATGCTGTGTGTACAACAACTAATAGGTCCCTTATGGCTCTGAACTGACCTCAGATTTTAGAAAGCAGTGACCATGTTTTGTAAAGAGGCTTTACTGCAGCTTTTCAAGAGCATTATTTTTTTACACCATTGTAGGAGGATTCTTGAGAAGGGTTCATCAGCTTTCAGGACCAGAGTCCTGGTCTCATGGTAAACACAGTAAATTATTATCTTTTTGTGGTAAGTTTGCAGTTAGATTTCAATATTTTCTTTCATAACTTAAATATTTTAATAGAAATAAGAGTGACAACTCTTTTCCACCTTCAGCATTGTCTGTGTACTGTTGAAATGTTTATTCACTGCAACAGAAGTGGTAGGTCAATATTGCCTCTCTGTACATATGGTATTAATACATACATTGCAGGCCTTGTGAGAAGATTCTGAAGTAAGACACAAGTAGAACTTATGAAACAATTTTTATTTTTATTTAATTTACCTTTATTTTCCAATTAAAAATATAAGATTTTGTTTTCTGCCGGATCATTTATTTTTTATGAGCTTGAAAGTCAAACAGCAAGATAGTTGTTTAGTTGTATCTAAAAGAAATTACTCTGTTGTGCATAGAAACTGCTTCAGCCCCATCCTATTCAAACAAGCTTCTACAGTAGGCCTTGGAATGAAATTACTTGACATTCAAGTGTGGCTTTCAATCCATGAAGGTCAAGTTTAGTTGTTCCAGACAGAATTAATTGGTGTGTGGATGACAGGGAACAAGGAACCAGAAGAGTAACAGAGTTATTATTAGACTAGATTGCCTTCCATTCAAGCTGGACAAAAACACAGTACAGTACAGTACAGTACAGTACACAGTGGGGTACATATGAACCCTTATAGTAGTTAACTGTGCTATAAATTAGGGAGTACTTTAAAGAATTATCAAAGAAAAAAAATAATTTTAGACATTATCTAGAATTTTGAAGATTTTTAATTTATTTATTTTAATGAATTGATAATCATTGGTAACCTACTGGTGACACTTATCTGTCAAAACTAAAGCCCAACAGAAAAAAAAAAAATAATTGTAAAATTAATCAAGTGTACTGCAAAAAGACTAGGTAGTGGTTTTGGTTTGTAACAGAAAGCCAGCTCAAAGTAAATACCTTTCTTTCATTCAGGCATTTTAAAAGTTGTAAGCTGGAAGTAATACATACATAAATGAGTTTAGCTAAAAAAATGCCATCTAGTCTGAATCGCCCTTTTTATCCATGATACTATCTATAAGCATTTTTATATTAATATTTCTTAATGTCCTCCATAGTTCCTATTTAGAAGGCCGCAGGTACTAATTTGCCAGCAGATTTCTCAAATAAGCATTCCATGTTTCATCGTGATGTTTCATATTTTTATTATTAATCCACAAGGAAACTTTCAGCAAGACAAGACTGATTACTAGAGTGAATTTTCTTCTCTTGGTTGTTTGTTGCATTTTGCTGATATTTCTAAATGAGTAAAAGCAAATTGTTTCAGTTATGATAATGAGATTCTTTGTCAGATCAAAACCTGTAAAGCAAAAATATTTCCAAATTTGGCCATTTTCAGTTTAAAACAAGAGAAAATAATTAGTAAAACATAAGCTTTAGTTACCTTGCTTTCAAATTACTAATAACAGTAAGATAAATTGAAATGGAGTTGTTCAACTACATGGAAATTTATTAAATGTGTTTTCCTAAAACAGTTTCAAAACAGTCAAAAAAAAAGTACCTTCCCATGTCTACAACTTGCTGATCAAGCTGCTATTCAAATAAGATTTACATCCCATTCTGTACTGGTGATGCATGAGAGAATACAATATGACACTGTTTTTCTTTCCTTTCTCCTTCTTTACTTACCTAACTGTACCAGAACACATCTGGAAGTTTGGGTCGTGAAAGACCTCTTCTGAAATGCCACACTTGAGGAAAGTTGGAGAACATTGGCTGATGGTTAAATTCTGCAACTTCTCCTGTCAAATGTTTAGCCAAAGAAAATATCTCATGGATAATTACTTAGTTTCTGAACAAAGACATTTTCTTGGTTTCCTCTTCCTTTTTATATTATGTACGTATGTCAGGCTCCACCTCATCCTACTTAGGTCTCTTCATTACAATTCTCCTAAATTACAAGTGTGGCATATTCCATTGCTGTTCTAATGAAAATAAAAGTAAGAGAAAACTATTCTCAACTTAGATTTAGTTTGCTGCTTTTTTTTTTCTTAACATTATAATAAATTGCATGCAATGGTGTAATGTTTGTGTGGTCTTATGATGTCAGTATTCATACAAGTCACTTAGAAGGAAAAAATATTTGGTCTCTTAATCTAAATCTAAAATCTATCTTGAAAAGCTTCATGTATTTTCCTAAGTATATTGTATTAGTATTGTATAAGTATGTCTATTTTTATAAATAAAATAAATGGTAGCACAAAGATCGAGAAAAAGTATGGCCAAATCCGTAATGAGCGCTGTGAGGTGAAGTTTGCAAAGAAAAGCTGTGCCACCTTCCCTCTCTAAGGGAACTGCATCTCCAGAGGATAGTTGTAATGATTTTCTGTTTGCCAACAGAATGAAAATTCAGACAAACAAATACCCTGAGGTTCAACATTAGGATTTGTTCATACTATGTAGCAGCTGATACAGCACTATGCAGATAAGATTCCAAATAAATTGATTTCACCATTCTCACTTGACTACAGATATAACCTAATAAATTGCAGGAACTTCACTGAGTGTGTTTTATGACCTTAAATGGAAAGAGATTATATGGCTTTCTGAGGCCAGTAATTGTCATAAAAAATCATCAGAGGACAATTTATATAATGGAGAATACAAAGACATTAGATAAACTTGTTCATTTTGTGACAGCCTTGCTTTATTCAAAGAATACTTGTTCGTGCCAGTGATCTTATCATAAAAGGATTTTTCAACCATCTGAATTGCATTTTATGAAGATGCTACTGACACGGCTAGAGCACATATTGCAAATATATATATACACATATACACACAAAAGATGAAGAGTGGAACTTCAAACTACCTGTGCCCCATCACCCTGCAAAACTCCATTTTAAGTAAATCTTCTTAAAGGCAAATTATGGATATCTTCTTGAATATTTTCTCTGAAATTTTCAATTTTGTCTTTTGGGGTATTGCTACAAGTATATAAATTAAATCAGAGTTTGATTGTTTTACATGGCAAGCAATGAGTAGATCAAGCTGTAATGGAGGACTTATTATCCAGTCTCTTTGGTTCCCAGATCAATGAACTGAAAAAGGAAGCATGACAAAAAAGTTCTATAAAACTGATTGTCTACAAAACAGAGCTTTTCTATTTTTGACACTTTAATAGATCACCATCCAGAACGTTCAGTATCAATTGAACTCTACATATTGTAGAGCTTTTAAAATAACTGCTACATTTCTAGACTACTGATTTGCAGTTATGGGTCTCAGAAACCAGGACTGAACCCATACTAATGCACTTTTCTATTAACCTTAATATCTACTGCTTTGCCTATTCATGTTAGAACAAATTTGTTTTTTTCTCCTGAAAAAGTTTGTTAGTAATTTCATTAACTACCTTATACTTTCATTTATGCTGCCATTTCTACTTTTTTAATATTTTACATTATTTTTCATTGTATCTAAGGATTTATATTATTTTCTGACCTAGTGGTATTTAAGAAAAATAAGTTTAATTTCAATTAATCTAATCTATATGTGATTATTTATTTAGGACACTTTTTAACACAAAGAAGAAAAAAAAGGAAAATTTTAAAAAATAGAGGAAAATGTTAAGAAGTTTAGCTTTCTTAAACATCAAACTTTATTAACTTAGAACTTTTAAGAGTTTAAATTAATCCCGTGAGGGAAAAATCTATTATTTATTTTGTTTTGTCTGACTGCCATTCTTGTTTCCTCTTTTGTAGCTCTGAACATACAACTGTAGGTCCTTTCTAAGACATATCACATATTAGCATGTTTTAAGTATTTTCATATTTTTGTATTATATTTGCAATTTCTTTATGAATGTTGTACACATGAGGGGAAAGAAATTTAGATATTTGGTAAATTGAGAAATGGATTAATAACAAAAGCAATCATCAGCAGGAATATAATTTATTTGGAATATACAAAAGCATAGCTCTTTTGAACTAAACTGCTTTATCTTGAGCACTTCACAGGCGTGAATACTCAGCTCATGTTGCTTTATAGAAATTATGAAATCAGTATATACATACATGTCATGAATGACAAGGTATACTTTCTTAAATTGTCACAAACCTATTAAATAAGCACTTTTCTAGAACCATACGTCTGTGGTAAGTAGCTCATCCTCAGTGATTTTTCCTGTGGTGGTCTAAAGCTCTGTGGACAAACACTGTGGGACATTGTAACAACTGCCTTGAATGCATCTGCCATCTGGAAAAGATTTAAACTTTTTATAAGTGTCTATGGCTAGAGGGCTGGGATTAACATACATTAATTTATTCTGATATTTAATTTCTGATTTTTCAGAGCTATGCATTGGTCAGAAGAAACACAGTTTAAGCTTTCGAACAAAAATTACATTACCCACTTGTTTGGGCTTAACCTGTGTTTCATTCACTTTAATATCTTTTACTGAATGTTATACAAAAAGATCCCTGTTCCATGAGCCATAGAGTGTTTGCTGAGTGTAATAGTCACTTAGGCAGCTGTAGTTTTAATGGATTTAGTGGTGGTTTTAATCAATCATAGAACATCCTGTTTTGGAAAGGACCCAAAAGGACCATTGAGTCCAATTCTTGTCCCTGTAAAGGACCACCTCCTACTCTCATACCATGGGCCTGAGTGCATTGTTCAGTCACTTGAACTCTGTCAGGCTGGTGCTGTGAACGCTTCTCTGGGAAGCCTTGTTCAGTGCCCAAACACCCTCCGTGGGAAGAACCTTTTCCTACTATCCAGTAGAAACATCCCCTGACTCAGTTTCAGGCCAGTCCTCTCTGACACTGGTCATGACAGAGCAGAGATCAGTGGCTGCCCTTCCTCTTCCCCTCATAAGGAAGTTGCAGATTGCAGTGTCCTCTTCCAAGATGAACAGATCAGCTGCCCCTCATTTGGCTTCCCCTCCA
>VZTB01002892.1:254090-337582 GCA_013397245.1 Thryothorus ludovicianus | reverse complement strand
TAAAAGAGTCATGATGAAAATTATTCCAAGGGGATTTTTACTCCTATATACATTTAAATCAATGGAGCTCTGTAAAGTCTCCAGCCAAATCCAGCATTCAGCCATGCAGAGGATCAGATATTTGTGTGTCAACCATGCAGGGAACCAGATGTTTTCATGTCAACCTGGAAAAGGACTTAGGTTAATAAGAGCAGGATTAATGAGGTTGCTTAGGGTCTAATAATTTTGCTGGCACGGGACATGAGTATACATCCAGCAGCAGTCAGTGTGAAATTAGTGGTATTGTAAAAGAATAAATAAAAATAATTCACTGTATTTTACTGAGTTCACCATCAGAAGATCCTGAGGATTGCTGTCTTTTGCTATTCTTTCCTCCCAGTGCAAATCTTGAGTCACAGCCTGCCACAATAACCATTAGGAAATGAGGGTGCATTTTACATGTCCTGGAGTGCACAAGTGTCTGTCAAGGACCTCTGAGTTGAGGAAATTCCTGGGGGATATGTGATGACCTGTGACATGTGGGGAGACAAGGCAACCCCACACAGGGAACAATGCCTGGAGACAAAAATCTCCCAAACTGCACCTAGGTCTTACATGGAGAAGCTTACTTAGTTCACACTAAACAGAAGCACATATTCAACCTTGTGGCCAGGATCCAGGGGTTCTTGGGAAGTTACACTTGGCAGTGTAAACTTCACTTGCGTCATGGCTAAGACTGTGGTAGCTGTTCCATGAGACTGCAAAACACGAAAAGTGAGTTCTGAAACAGAAATCCAAATGGAGCAGATGCAAATGAAAAAATAAAACACAAAATGGTATGGGGAAAAAAAAAACCCAAACCAAAATACAGAGATTTTTCTTTGTCTGGATTAAAGATTCTTGCCTCTAGCAGATGAAGGGCCCACTAGAAAAAGCCAGTCTGACTCATCAGGTGACCTTTGAGAAACAGCCAGAACAAATAGAGATGACTGATAATGTACAGTAAATGTCATCCACTGATAACAGGCAGCCTAAACACACTCTGAAAAGGAAGAAAACTGAAACATGAATATGATTTCTTAGTCAACCTGGTTTAATCACTCATGCCCTCAGAAAATCCCCAAAAGATTGTAACTTCCTGTAGAAGCCTTCACAAAGTAAAACTACTTAAAATTTCCTGAGGTACACTTTTCAGAAGATAATAGGAAATAAAAGTGGTCTGGACCATCTCACAGGTATCATGACAATCCTCCAATCAGGATTAATGATTCAACATTAAAGTGATTCTGAGGTAAGCAGAAACTCTGTAACTATTTTGCATGGTGTCAATCTGCCCTGGAGGATTTTTTTTTCATTTCTGTCCTCCATTACGTAGTTACAGACGTGAAAAGTGCCAATCTGTGTGATGATGA
Organism: Thryothorus ludovicianus; assembly: GCA_013397245.1. Lineage (NCBI taxonomy): Eukaryota > Metazoa > Chordata > Aves > Passeriformes > Certhiidae > Thryothorus > Thryothorus ludovicianus. The sequence goes on along the minus strand of VZTB01002892.1, from coordinate 336,191 downwards.
GGGAGGGCAGTGGCAGTTCCACAAGACAATCTCTCCCTCTCTCAGAACACTGCAGAGATTCATATTGCAGAGCCATGATAAACTCTGGGAAAGTAATGAAAAACTGGCAATCTCCTGCAGTTGTTTCAGAACTCAGAGCAACCATACAGCTAAGTGACCTCTGCTTCTGCTAGGTCACCAAGAGGTAAATAACAAGAGAAAGGCACTAAATGAAGCATTATTGTGCAGACTCTGCCTGTACTGTATCAGTTCTGTGGAAAAATAAAGGTTTCCTGTGTTCTCTTCCTCCATGGTCTCAACCGCATGATTAAGCGAGCACTACGCTATTTGTGCTGTGAGTTTTACTTTGCCCCAGGCTGAGTACTGGGAGGTTCAGGGGAACAAGAAAAGTTCCCAGAATGACGTGGTTCACTCAGTGAGAGCTTGGGTAAACTTCTTTATCTCTGTGGCCTGGAACACATGGGCTGAGCAAGTCTCAAGCCTGTGCTTTAAACTGAGATGAAGGAAGAGGGAAGCCTGGTCCTGCAGATAACCTATCCCTTTTCAAGCCACGTGTGTCTCGCCTGTCCTTCTCCCCACACTTTACTCAGGCCATAACTTGCAACACCATCTCTCATTGGCTGCATTTACAGAACCTGGTCTTGCTCATAAAGGACTAGTTGCATGCCTTGTAGTGGTATTCTCAAGGAAATGTTTAGCCCTTCTCCAACAAAAAGAAGGCTTAGAAAACTGTGGAGTTTTGGTTACATTCTAAATTCAAAATAAAGCAGCCATATGAAACAGAATTTTTAAAAAATGAAAATTTGGAGGTTTTATGTCTTTGATTTCTAGTCAGTCTCATGGATCCTAATTCACAGTTTTTAAATGTTTGATACCCAACATACTATGTTAAAGACATTTTTGTTCCAGTAAAAAAGTGGTTGGATTGTCAATCAAAATACACAGCATGGTCAATATCTCTGCTGACTGGAAATCAGAGTTGAGCATGATCCTAGAAGCCTTTATTCTTTCCAGTAATCCTCACACACATGAACAGCCACAGTTAAACAATCAGGATTATCTACTTCAGATAAGATAGGTATGACTGGCCCATCATCTTTTACATTCTGAATCTCACCCAAAAAACTCATTTATGCATGGCTTGGCCACATTCCCTATTGAACATCTTAATTTAAAGCAATGGGTCTTCCAAGTATTTGGGTCAGAATTGTTGATTATGTTTTGAATCTGAAATCTACTCCAGACAGGTTTTAACACACAGAGATTAACTGCTTTCTTGATCCACTTAGTCCTTCTTCCTCCAAGGATCAAGACCACATTTTATCTTGTGCTTTTCTACTACAAATGTTTAATGGGAACAAAGCAATGTATGATTTCCCAGATTTGTGACCAGATTTGAAATGACCATAGCTTTGAGCTGCAACCCTGCTTTGTTTGCAACCCTTGCTATTATGCATCATTAGAACACCTTTCTCATAAAGCCAGCACATGCTGCACTTACAGGCAGAATTATGCTATTGGCCAACAATATCATCTTTAGTAGCTACTTTGCAGTCAGTTGTCCACTAGATATTATGGACACATCAACAAAATTGATATGGTGACAAATCAGTGAACAGGAAAGGCAAGACTGATGCATAAACGATGGAAACTGTGTAAAGATACATGTGTTTACAAGAGTAAAGAGGGAGGAAGATGAAGAAAGAGACCACAATAGATAGTGTATCTGGAAACTGTGCAGAATATCTGTTAAATATCTGAGTCTGAAAATATTTTTCCCAACAAGCTTATCTGACACAAGGAGAATTAAGAATTTGTTTCATTACATCTGGCTTTCAACATAGTATCTGTAACCACATCAATCCTGGCTTGGGTGGCCGGGCTGCTTTGGTGGTCACTGATTTTCCCATCAGAGACATTCAAGTTTATCTCAGATTAAAGTTCTACCATAATGAAATTTTATGATCTGTAACAGCAATCTCTTCTCATTCAGACTGCTGATATATCACCCTGAGCATTCTGACAAGACAGAAGAGGTCTTGAAAAACGGGCCAAAAAATGCTGTGGATGTTTATGTACATCATACCATTCAGCTATTTCACAATGTTGAGATATTTCTATTTATATTTTCATCAGAGATAAGCGGTATTTATATTTTCCTTCAAGAATTGTTGATCAAATACTTGTCAACTAAACATTAAGTTTGCACTGTTTTCAAGGAATAATCTGAGAACTAGCTTTTTAAATGTTGAATTAGACTTTCTTGTAAAATGCTAGAAAAGTCACAATCTGACAACTGAGGCCTTTCTAAGGATAGCTGTGCTCAAACTGGAGTCTCGGGGTTTAAAGTTGGTTTGATCTTAGTTACTAGTGGAGACAGCCACCAGAAAAACACAACTTTTCTGCACTTCATCTGGAGATACTGCCTCATGTGCATAGCCCTTGCTTGAACAACATGTTGGGGGAGAAGAGCTGGGCATGCCGTCCAGCCAGGAATTTTGTGACTTGCACCAATGTCAGTAATATATCTTTGTGTCTGCCAGCATACAGACACAGAAGGAACTGAGTGACCCAAGAAAATACACCTGGGCCTGTAGTCACACCCTCTTCTCCTTCTTGCTTTGATTGCAGTTCTTACACAGCATCATTCTTACGCAGGTATCATTCATGCTCACACCTTTCCTGGGTACATATGGCTCCTTACATGGCAAGTTCAGTTTGGCCCCTCACTGAATGACTTAGTCTTTCCTTACAGACCCCTCTACTCTGAGAAACATTTCAATGTAATTCTTTCCCAGCTGAAAGATTTGCTCCATCCAGCTGCCAGAAGAATAGCTCTCCGTATCTCGACAGTCCTACAACTTGATTGTTTCATAGAGGACTATGCAAGCATCATTCAAAATTTACAGAGTATAAAATTTTTAATATGTAAATCTATGGTTCTCAATTAGTACTGACATTGCCTCAAGGAACTCACTCCAAATGCAGGGAAGAAAAACTTTAATGAGGGAATTCTGACAGCATTTGTTAGAGTATGCACACCAAAGTCATTGCCTGGCAAAACATATAAGTACTTCATTTTCTGAATAATTGGTGCTTGGTGAAATATTTGCACACACTTATCACTGTGTCAGAGATGCCAAGGCCAATTGAATGTCTAAAGGTCTAAAACATTCCTCAACTGAGATGACAAAGGCCCTCCACTGGGCAATTCATGCTGCTGGGGCTCAGTGAAACCTTTTATGTCACATGCCAGACAGACACACTGAAATGTATTTGCTCTGCATGACATTGGTGACATTCCTTCGTGATAGCAATGGACTTTCTCATTTAGGCTGGATCAGCTAGAGTTATGTGAACAGGAAGGATATGAAGCCCATACTACGTGCAGTTTACTATGTGATGCATGCACAATCTTTGCTTAAAAAAGGTTTCAAACATTTCTTGTATCACTGGGTTCATTGCCATTTTGACCTTAAAGGGACATTTCTGCTGTCTGAATATCAGCCAACAATTAACAGGTGAAGACAATTTAATCAATACTGAAATACCATGAATATATGACTGAATTTATGATTTTATTTCATATCACCAGGAATTCTGTTATAAGAAAGAACAAACACCCTTTCCCTTTATCTCCAGCCCATCACTAAGGAAGAGAGTACTCCCTCTGGTATGCTGTAATAGCCCCATGCCATGTCCGATATGCAAAGCAATCATAAATCCACTTTAGCTTGTTAGTTTACTGCTGTTTTCTATCACCAGACAAGCACAAAGCAACTGGAATGTGTCAGTGAATCTGGCCCTAAATCACACTTCTTTTTTCCTTTTTCGAGTGGTATTTTTAAGCTGTGCCAAGTAATAACATTCCAAGACACCCAGGGAAGAGAGTTACAGCATATTCACTGACTTTCTAGCATGTAGATTAAATGATTCTTCTGATTCTCTGTGGACTTTTCTGGGCTGCTTGACACAGTTTGAGGAAAGCAACATAAGCCCAGCTCAGCTGAATAGTTAAATGAAGTTTACTACCGTAGTATGTACAAGTATAATGTTCCTGAGAAAAGTGCAGAAGGATTCAATCATTCAATTTCTCTTTTTTTGTTTTATAAATATATTTTGGAGAATTTAAAAGTTGTATTGGAAGAAATTTTTAAAAAATATTTTCTAGGAGAAATAGGTTTTTTTGCTTTCTTATTTTCCTTTTATTTTGAAGAATGATGCCTCTATATTTCTCTGCCATTTTTTTAAGATGAAAACCAGAAGTACGTAAGCAACAGTCAGGAAAATAAAGTTGCACTATTAACCCAAGGTTACATTCAGATCTGAAGAAGGGTTTACAGGATACAAAAAATCCACAGAGAAGATGTAAAGACAGTGGCTGATGAACCTAGAGAGACTTTCTTTCTTTAGCAAGACATGGAAACACATAAAAGTCTCTTCAACCTCACATTCCTCACTAACTATGTCTGGTTCCATAGTCAGACTAAATGAAATGGTAATTGCACATCCATTACATTTGACAAGGACGCTGCTCTTATTAAAAAAAAAAAATAAATTAAAAACTGCTTCTTTTGTGTGCCATTCTATTCCAAGGAAAACTTTGTGAGTACACAAATGATTCATGAGATGTTATGATGATATGAGCGCTTCTGTTACCAGGGAATGACTTACAAACATATAACTCTGAAAACTATTGCACTTATATTGCTTTGTTTAATGTGATGGGAAAGAACTAGAATCTAATTCTTCCTTTTCCCAAATCATGCATAACAGCTTTAGTTGCTTTAAATAAACAAGTGGATCAAATTACCTACGTAGCTAAAAAAATATTCTCAATAAATAAAAAAAATATGCCAACATATAGTCAGCAGCAACTCAAGTAATCTAGGGCATGAGAGGGACTATTTATTTACTGGGAGACAGCTCCTGCATTTGTTTCTTAGCTCTCCAGCCCAGCAGGACTTCAAATAGAGCCAGCAATTAAAGCTAGTTAGGCAATCAAAGGTTACATAGAGACAAATGAGGCCATAAAGGGGCCCTGCTCATAAAAAATGTTGAGAATTACATATTTCTTTCGTGCATATTCTGTTCTTCCACAGGAAATGTATTGCATAGGTATTTCACAGTGTTGACTGAGCAGCATATGCTTTCTCAGAGTAGTCTGACAGAGAGAGAACTAACTAGAGACTGGTAAAATGCAATGGCTTGATTTCACAAAGGTCCGAGGATATGGTCATCTTTTTTCCTGTAAGCCTGTACTTTCTCCTGATTTTTACAAAGCTAATAAAGTGCTGTCAGAGATTTCAGCCTTTGGTGCAATAGCTGTCTTTAATATAAGCATTTTAAAAGCATTATGGGAACATGCTTCGCTTTTGGAATATCTCGTGTTCATATCCCTGCCACGTGGGTGAAAAGCCCACCTATGCATGCCCTTGCCCTGAGCACACTGCCATGCAGTGAATGATGATGCCCAGAGGCAAAATCTGCACTAGATCATTAAACAGCTGGGACTGATGCTCAGGTCAAGTGGCACAATTGTCTTTGTCTGTGAAGATCTTCTGAGGGTCTATTGTAGAAGTTGTAATCTGTGATGTGTAGAATTCAGCCACTCAATTTGTCTATTTGCAAGTTAGAAAATAAAACACCTACTGAGAAAAGGAGGAAGTCCCTCAGATACATGACACAGTATCTGAGTTTCCATTTAGTTTAACAGTTACTCACATCCTCAGACAACTTTCTGATTAAATGTACAAAAGCATATTTCACCTGTAACAGTGGCATAGGCATTTGGGAAGCAGCCACAGTGTAATATGATCACAGCATTATTCAGGTGGAAAGGGACCTTGGCAGGTCTCTAGTCCAAGCTGCTGCTCCGTGCAGGGGTGGCTCTGAGGTCAGATCAGATTGCTCAAGGCTGAGTACTGAGAGGTTTGAAAACCTGACAGAGCTAGTACAGCTTCTCTGGGCAACCTGCTACACTGTTTGACAGTCCTCAAGACAGCTGGGTATTGGTTTGTTTTTGCTTTGTAGCTCTTCTGTTCCAAGGTACCACTGTAGATTCTTGTTCACCTGCCATGCATCTCGTTAAAGAACCTGTCTCTGTCTCCTGATGAGTGCCTGTACACAGACACTGCTGTTAGATCCCCCCAAAACTATCCCCTATCCAGGCTGAACGAGCTCACATCCCTCAGGCTTTTCCCAAAGTGCAAATGTGCTCGTCCTCCTGAACGTTCTGGGGGCCTTCCATTGGATGATTCTTAAGTTCTGAACAATCACATTTTCTGCATATGTGGTTGAGAACAGAATTTGGGTAGGAACATTGCTTTTGAAGGTTATTTAATTCAGTATGCATTTGTAATATGCAAGATTGCTCACTTAAACCTGGCATCACAAACACTGCGGAGCCTTCAGATGTTCCTCTTTAGACTTTCACATCACAAATGAACATGTCTCTATTATAATCAAGTAAAATTATACTCCATATTATGTTCCTTCACTCCCTTGAGGCTTTCACCCTTCTCTGCCTCATTCCCTTTTTTCTCTTCTTCATTCCTTCCTGCTCTATACATCACATTTCCTTAATATGGAAAAAAAACATTCCAACAATCTTTTTTAACACTTTTGTTGAGAACACTTTTAAACTCAAAAGGCTGTAAAGTTACAAAGCACACAAAAGAAAAAAAATGCTTAGGTCCACCTTTGTTTTCTCTGATGGGTCTAGGCTTGTTTGGGATAATAATATTAATAATAGTAATAGTAGTGCATAATAGTAATAATAGTAATAATAATAGTGTAGTGCATCTTAAAGCAAGATTGGCAAACTGTACAACAATTTGAAATGAAAGATAGAAAACAAAACAGAAAAAAATCCCAAAACAAAACAATCACAGTCAGTTCTGACAGGTACAAAACATTTTTTTCCATGAATGTTTTCAAATTTCTATCCCAGAAATTAGCATTTACAAAGAATAATTACCTTAAGTGGAGAGACTAAAACATTTTTTAATATATCTGAAGTCTTCTGATTGACAATCAAAAACTTAAAAGACCTACTTAAACCAGAAAAATGACATTTCTTTTAAAAAGCACTGTTTAAAAGAGTTCAGTGTTTGGCAAATGGTTACCTTTTTCTTTGGACAGGGAGTTACAATTTCTTTACAAAAATTTCCTCACTTCAGGCAGAGAAAATACATATTGGAATTGGAATGCCAGTTTTGTGTTTTGGTCACTATTAAAATGGGCTCTAAGCAAGGCAACAAAGCAGAGAATGAGTCAAGGCACCTGCTGTGTCATTGTGCCTGTGTGCATTCAGAGTGCTGCTCTTCCAAGATTAAATTTTTCTTTCTGCTATTTGGACTCCTACTAAAAAGAAGTGATCTGTAAAAAATTGCTTCTACTCTGTGCAGAAAAATATTCAGGCCAGAAAGGCAAAGCATGCTGAGGAGCATGATGGTCCAGTTAAATGGTCAAAAACAGTGTGAGAAGAAGAGACAAAATTTCCCATCCCTGCTTCCAGTTTACTCAGTGACTTCATGAAATTAAACACAAAGTTATGGGAGATGGTGCCAAAGCCCATTGAATTGCTGCGCAAAAAGCATAATTATAAAGCCCTGGGCTGTCATTCGAAAAAAAAGTGCCAACCAAACCCGTCAGTGGGTGTTATATATGCCCAGAATACATTAGGTGTGTTTGGCCTATCAGGGAACACAGGTAAAGGAATATTCAGGATTCAGATTGCAACTCCGGCTCAGACACTCAGCTCTGCTCAAAACAGAGCAAACCTGGGTGTAGCTGGAAACATGAAAGCCACAGAATGACTTTTCAATGGCACTTGAGTGTTTTAAGTTGTGTGGTACCTAAATGTAGTTTTATTTGTATGCATTTCATTTCAGCTTAAACTCCATTACCTACATAATTCCTGAGTTGTGATCTAGTTCTCAAAATACTTAGATCAGTTTTGTTCCTCTTTTTCCTTGTTTCATTTCTCTTTATGGCAGATACCAACAAAATAAGGACAAAACTGGTCACACAGCCCTAGGAAAACAGCTCCTGTCTGAGCCAGCCTCCCTAAGTCGGGAATTCTTTCAAAGTAGTAATTTCAAAGGAGCAAGATAAATGCTGATGAACTGACCTTGCTTAAATATCTTGGACAAAACAAAATTGCTCATGCTGCATGCCAAAACCCATACCAAAAATGGTTCTATCTTACTTTGAGAAATGGTTTCTTTGGAAATCTTTCTCTATCGCAGCACATTTCTCAAAAGATTTTTGATTTCAAGTGCAGTTTTCTAATAAAAATCACTTTCTGGAGAAATGCTTAACTGCTTTTACCCAATAACAGGACACGAGGGTTTTTTTTAGGTTTATTAGGTTGTGACATACAAGTTGGTTATAGTTTTTTGAGAAACATGGCAGACGGTTTCACCAAGCTCCAGACTTGTCTGTTTTACACTGGTTTATGAGCAGTCAGTAGCCAGTAAACTCTGCCCCTTCAAGTGCAATAACAAAAGCAGTGTGCATGACAGGCTAAAGCACAAAAACCTCATGCAGCTTGCCTCAGGATTTTCCTGGCAAGTTCCTACCAATTTTTCTTTAAAGTCTTGAAGGAAAGTTGGATAAAAACATCATTGTTTTGCTCTCCAGCCATGACATGGTCTCAACTCTCACCAGACAATCAGTCCCTTACAGAAGCTTCATCTTCTCTTACTGATCCCTTGAAAGTGAGACTAGTGCGGAGAGAAAAAACAGGGAAGGATTATACTTCAGCATTTTAAAAGGAATGATGTCAAGAGAGACAAATCCAAACAACGCAAATTAAGAATGATTTATTATTTTTTCTCTCCTGGAACAAATTACAGCCTGTCACTAAAATTGTTCCAAACACTCGTGTGGTCTGGTTTTGGATTATCACTATCTTTTGGGGCTTGTTTATTCAAAACAGTAAGTGATATATAATTAAAAACACTAGGGTACTCAGTATTTCACACTGATGAGGGACATTTTGGATCAGATTACTGGCTGATCATTTGTTCTTTTGCTTGTCTCATTGTTCTTTGGCTCAGACTGCACCACTTGTTTATATGCCTTGAAATGGGCTCATCAGTAACATGAGGACCTAGCCTTGCCTTAGGATTGTCCTTAGTCAAGGGAAATTCAGACCAGAATCCACTAGAGTACTTGTTTAACCACCCTACTGTGTCATGAAAGGTGATCAGCATATTGGCAGATCAAGTGTACCTGTATTATACTTTGATAGGAAAAAAAACTTATTTGGAACCCCTGGAGTTAATGTACATTGCACTTCTGTAACAAGCAAGCACTCAGGATTTTTTTATGGAAGATAAAGGAAGTACTTTCTCTCTGCTGTTATTGGAGAGACAGAAAAATATTCTTAAAGTAACACCTAGGTAAAGATAAATTGTCTAAAGACACTGGGCATCTCACAAAGAACCCAAATCACTTTTGAAGGGTAAAGCTTGGAGCACAGGGCATTGCCAGCATTTTATATAGGACACATTCTAACATGCCCTTCTTGCTTCAGAAATTATCCATATCATGTTATTTTGGGTTCATAATTCTTATGTTACTTTCTGCATTTCAGTCACAGCCAGGGAAAAAAAAAGGCTTAGTAAAAAAAGAAAGCACGACTGAATCAAATATATTTAGAAACTCAGATGCAGAAACAGAAAGAAACTACTGACAGAGTGTATTTGTAATGAACTAATCAAATGTTATATTTAAAAGATCATCAGTAATGTGGTGGACAATCAAAACCCATGGACAGCTATTGTTCAATTTCAGCATGATTTTAACAGTAAAAACATAAGGGAACACTGGCACTATTGATACTGGAAGGAAAGGTTTCCATTAATGTATTAGGCAAAAAGCAGTGTGATCTCACAGTGTTAAAAGAGATCTATAAGTATTTCCAAAACTTACCAATTGTCATTGCATGGCTTCTCCTCTGACAGGAAATTGATTATTGCTGCACAGGTCCAGCAACATGTGGCAAAAGGTACCTACTAATGTCTTATCTCCGCAGTGACAGCATAAATATATTTTACTAGTATCAGTATTTTACTGTAAGGGTGACTGAGCCCTGGCTCAGGCTGCTCAGGGAGATTGTGGAATCTAGAACCCTGGAGATATTTAAGTCACCTAGACATGATCCTGGAGATCCAGCTGCATGTGGTCCTGTTTAGCAAAGGAGAGGATCAGATGATCTCCAGAGGTCCCTTGCAAACATCAGCTTTTCTGTCATTCTGTGGTAATGTAACCTTCAATGCAAAAAATAAATTCTTTCAAAGGAAAGAAAGCAAGACTTTCAAAGGAAGGATTACATGAAACTAGCTAAGAATGTAAAAAAAAAAAAATCTGGGACAGAATAGGAAATTCACCTAAATTCAAATATTTAGTAAGAATAGATATCTAAGGCTATATATTATCACAGCTCTTTAGCTTATCCTGTTTACCATACATTTTGCTACATAAGCCTGCTGAAATTCAGTTGTATGTTTGCTTTTTCTGATAGCTAAGAGTGCATGAAGACATAGCAGAACACACTGCTTGGACTTCTGCATGATAATGTACAACAAAAATCACATCAAACATGAAATACCTGCCACATTTGTATTACACTTCTGTCTTTGTGATTTGGTGCCTATTAAACAGCCTGTGAATCCCCACAAATATATCTGAAATATGACCAGGTCTCTGTAGCAGTGAGATTTACCTATTGTCAGATGTAGCAGCTCTTTCAGAATCCCTTTTCTCCTTATAACTTCATTCTCTGGTAAAGCCAAATTGTATTTTCTTCAGGGTTCTTTATTGTCTCATGAAGAAAAGAAAATTCCAAATAGTTCTTCACTCTGTAGCATATAGTCTTCTTTTTTGCTCCACAGCTCTCAAGAAGGTCCTTAATTAAGGTTGTTCTCTCACTGTTTTTCAGACTGGATCTTCCTGTACTCAGTTCTGGATATCTGGAGGGATGTCTGAAGTCTCTATCTGCATGATCTAAAAAACCTTAGAAACTTTTTTCAACTTCCTAGTTATTTTTTTAAGTACTCATCTTCTGATACCATTCAAAGAAGTCTTCCAGGCCTTCATTCATATATCAGTTCAGGAGACAGCCGTATTTCATAATATTGGCATGAGTTCATCTCACCAGAGTTCACGGGAGTCCTTTGAGATGGATCCTGAAGACTTCCTTTATTTTAAGAAGTCTTGTAAGTGAAATATCTTGCTTAATCTGCAGAACACCTTGGAAGCAAAACCCTGTTCTGTTATTTTTCCAACGAACAGTTTACTTGATTAGCAGCTGATTCACACAATTTGCAATTAATTGACTTTAGATTACTTTAGTTGGACATTTAAAACCACATTACAAAGATTTGTGATGTTTCTGTCAGGTTGCATTCTCTTCAGACTTGGTTACTGGCTAAGCACCTAATCAAGTGTTTTCATACAGAAAATCATGGGCAATTTTTGGAGAGCTTGGATAAACCAACAGATGTCCAAATATTTAAATATTTTTTAAGCTTAATAAATTGTGTTTTGGGACAACCTCATGGCATGAGTTTCTCTCAAATACTTCCTAATTGTGATGGTGCCAAAAATACACAAATGTTGTAATTTCTTAAAATATACTGACAGATGCATATCTAATTCTTCAGCAAATGATGCCCTGTAACCATTTAAAAACAACATTAAACAGATTTAACTGGTTTGATTTTAGAAAAGGCATTATGAATTGTGAGTCTAACTGTGCTTCCTATAATCCCACCTCTTTTTTACAAAAGAAGTTCTTTTCTAAAATACCAGGAATTATGCTGAACAATCGGCAATCAATTATGCTAAAGCAAGAAAAATCCTGTGACGGCCTCTTGAAGTCTCTAACACCTCTTCAACTTTAGAGTATTTATCAGCAGAGAAGTAATGGTTAAAGTCAGATTATTTTTTGTGAGATGAAAAGGAATGCCCAGAATCTTACACCTTCCTAATTTATCCAATTAATCTAGCTCACTTAATCAGTGTTTCAAGGCATAAATTATTATGACAAGATTCTTTTAATAGATCACAAATGGCCAATGAAAATGGGTTTTTCCTCCTCAAACATGCAGAAATAAATCATCTGTATAAAATAGAAATTGCCTGTTGTGTTTTTTATGAAAATAACAGAGCAGTTCAGACAATGTAGCCAAGGGTGGGACTACCAATGGTTATAAATAAAACATTAACAACGTCATTGTATTTCCCTTGACTTCCACACTTGTATCTCTGGGGAAATAAAGGCCCTGTTACTTACAAACTTGAATTCCTGTCATTGTACTTTGGGAATCGGTTGCTTGAGATGAAAACCTACAAAACCTGTGCCTAAGGTTATCATATCTGGGAATATTCACAAGCATTGATGTAGAGTTTAATTTTTTTCTTTTTCTCTTTTTAAAATTTTTTTAGAAAAGCACAGAGTTTGAGAGACTTGTAATAAATCAAGATAAACAACAAACTGGCAGAAATTGCAGTGGAAAAGTGAAACATATCACACTCTTTTTTATTTAATTAATGTAGAATTATAACATTAACCTTTTTTTTGAAAAGTTTTCAGCCTGTCTGAAGTGATGATGTGTCAGCTTTTGCAAAAACACCTATTCATCATTTCCTTCCTGATAGCCTTCCCTCCTTTCATCCACTACTCTGTTAAAGTGAACTAATCACAGCAAAACCTTAAGCAAAATGCTTCTTTTACTACTCTAACAAATGCCAGTGGGTAATTTTCTCTCAGAATTTACAGAGAAAGGGAGGGGAAGGGGAAGGGGAAGGGGAAAGGAGACATCTAAACTAATGCACTATTGCTCTAAGTTTCCTTTCTTGCAATCGCAGTCTGTGTATGTCAATCTTTTCCTGTAGAATATACGGGTTCAGGGAAAAATAAAGTAAAAAAAAATCACCCAGTTAAGTTCATACATTAGTTGGAACTGAACCAGTTCAAATTTCTACACTCACATTCATCAAACAACTTGTATGAGAATGTGAAACTCTCAGGTCAAAACCCATATTCCATTGCTATTTGTTCATAGTTGACAAAACCTAGGCCATCAAATTCAGTCAACAGATTCTTTGCACAGAAATTGTTTTTAGATTTCCAGATAGCCTCAACAAATTTAATCATCTTGATGATTCATATAAAAATTCCCATTTATCAGAAAACATTGTTTTTCATTTTTAAGTACAAAAAAGTTAGAATGTTGGTCTCTTCAGTAATGTAGAGTATCCTGTGTCCTTTCCTCATGACATATTTATTACACCTGGAGTTTGTCCAGAAAAATAAACGACTGATGTGAATTTATTTATTTTGATATCACTGTTTTTAAGATAATTGAATTTACAAAATATATTTATTATGAATGACCCTGTCTGCCCCTCCAGAAGACCAATGGGAATGTTATTATTGATTTCCCAAAGAGAAGGATTAGGTTAAAAACATCTGAATCAATGCCAAGGAAAAGTTGTTTTGGTCTGAGCTTATGGTTAATTCCTTAAGCCAAAAATAGAGATAAAGGAAATGTTTCATCTCAATCATTAATATTAACCCATTTGAATGAAACTATATGTTACTCTGTGATTTTAGAAATGGAAGCTATATGGAATATGCATCCAGTCACTGTCTAGAAAAGGTCCAAATTTACTGGTGGCTTAAGTGGTGACTAATGTTACATGTGGAGAAATAATTGGTTAGGACACAGAGGTTAAGATGAGGAATGTATGACAAAAGAGACAATATGATATTATTTGTCCTGGAGTGTATCTAAAATTTATGTGACAAGACACAGACAAATTTAAGGAATCCAAATAAACTCAATAAACAGACGTAGGAAACACCTCTCACTTTTAACTTATTTATCCTATACAAAACCTTCTTGGAGCTAAAACTCAGACACTAAGCTTCACTTCATCTAGTTTTAAACAGCTAAAAGATTGAAAATTAAATCTGATTTAGTCACTATATTCTCACCAGACCCAAAGGAAAGAGAATAATAGATTACTCAGAAGACAAATCCTCTGAGCAATCTTATACCCTAAAGTCCAGATGCAATTAATCACCTTCAGAGACAACTGAATTTATACATGCAAATAAATCTTATAAAAACTGCTTCAGGTTTAGCATCTATCATGCAGATGCCTTGGAAATTACTTTAATTCAGAGTACAGCCTCCAGCACACTTTTTGTGGGTAAACAAGGAGATCAGAAAAAACAGAGCTCCATTTATGCAGAAAACATCTGCCATTGCCTAGTCATTGATGAAGGTTTTATTTGCCTCCTACTCCTGGAGAATTAAGACAGTGCTGTTTACACATACTATGGCCAACCTGCAGAGACTCATTAGGCTATTTAGGTCTCCACCTAGCTTTAGAAAGGGAAGGGTTCTTTTTTTTTCCCATGTTCCACAGCTGCAAATCCCTTACAGTTCAGACTGCAGTGCTCCAGTTTTGCCAAATGACCCTCTTCCACTAGCTGCTCATCTTCTCTGCTATCTGCATTACAAGTGGATCCTACTCCGACTGTGAGAGCTTTGTCTGCTTACACTGGGGCAGTGACTGACAAACTGCATGCCATTCCTTGTGGCAGAAGGCAACTCAGCTCCAAGGCTCACTGTAACTCTGTCTTCAAGGCTTCCCTGAGACTTTCAGGATATGCCTGTATCAGTAAATAGGATTAGCCAGGAATCTGGGAGTCCTGTAACTTATTTGCACACAGCTAAATCCTCTTCTCCACAATGCATCCCATCCCATATACACCAAAAAAGTGTCTGTGTCCAGATTCTTTACTGGAACAGTCTGAATCATGCATCATCCCATCCACAACACACCCAGGCAGCATCTAGGCTAGGTCTAGCTGGCACAGCCATAACCACACCACTGTGTGGGGGTTCTTTCAAGAGTGGTGAATTTAACTCACCCATCCATCAGCTAATTAGAAATATGTAGAATTACACTTTCTTGTTTCCCAAAACTTGCTCTTGAACAGTAATAGGTCCAGAACTGTTCATGGTGTTCAATGGGCTGGTATGCTCACAGACCAAGTCACCTGCCAAGGAGGTGGCAGTAAGTGGGACATGAAGCCCTCAGAAATGATGGTTGATGTATATTCTTAGGAACATATTCCTCAAGATTCAAGGGAATGGCTTGAAGTTGTGTCAAGGGAGGTCTCAGTTGGATATTAGAAAAAGTTTCTTCACCCAGAGGGTGTTTGGGCACTGGAACAGGCTTCCCAGGGAAGTTTCACAGCACCAAACCTGTCTGAGTTCAAGAAGCATTTGGACAATGCTCTCAGGAACATGGTATGACTCTTGGGGATGGTTCTGTGCAGGACTCAATGATCCTTTAGGGTCCCTTCCAGCTCAGCATAGTCCATCATTCTGTGAATCTTCAGCTGCTGGTATGTGGTAGGAACCACTGATTACCTGTTTATAGCTAATGTGAAAAATTAGGGAAGGAATCAGATTCGCTAGCTGTTCCCTCCCCTTTTATTCCAGATGCAAGAAATATATATATCAGTTTAATCTCTCACCTATTGAGCCTGCTGGGGCTTAAAATACTAAAAGGCACACAAGGTTTGCTTAAAATAGCAGCTGAAAAAGAAATTATGAGAAAGGGAGTGGTACATGTCTTTTTTTAATAGTGATAAGCAATACATTTGGAGGTTTGTTATTGGTCAGAAGCATAAGTGTTAACTAACCTCAACTGCCTTATGCCATCAATAAGCAGCAGTAAATCCGCCTATCTGTATTATAAGTCCATAAAAAGGATTCAAATTTAGTAAGAATTAATTTTAACATTTTTACATTTGTACTGATAAGATACTTTTGGCAAATTGGATTTTACTACAAAAGTTACAACACTTGCTTTCTTAGGGCATCTTATCTTTGCCCTAATTCTCATGGCTTTTTGCTCTTTGCATCTGGATTTCTGGCATAACACAGCTATGAAAGAAATGCTTTCAGTCAAGTGAGTCAAAGGAAGGTTTGCATCAAACTAAATGCACAGCAATCATATCTGAGGGATGTAACTTGCATTTAACCAGGAAATTCACACTAAAATAAAATGTCTTGTTTGCAAGTGCATTCTGTGTTTAAAAATAGGCGAAGGAATGATGCTCATTCACGTCATTAGAGTAGGTAGGCAAGGAATCTGTATGAGAACATGGGCTAATGGGTTATCATTCTTTTATATTTAACCTAAAAATACAACTTTGGTACTTTATTTTTAACATAATAAAAGCCAGCTCATTCTGCTGACTATGAACAGAAATAGGGGAAAAGGCTAAGATATACTGAAATCCTCTTTGACATTTTGCCCAAATTTGAATGACCCTTTGGAAGATGCAATATTTGCACTTGCTTTTCTTCATTGTCATTTAATTTTCCTTCCCAACTGTTGGCCAGAAAAAGAAATTATGAAGAACCAAGTGCAAGATAGTTATTGCACAATTTCATTCCTGACTAGAAACAAAAAAAAAAAACCAAACCAAACAAACCAAAATTTGACATGGATATAGACTGAGTTCTAGAGGGCTAAAGTTGGCTCCAAATAGTGCCCAGAGCTGCATGTGCTAACCCAAAATGAATGCACATGCCAGTTAACATGAGGTAATACAATAGTGTGAATTTCTGTTCAGTTACTTTGCACATTTCACATGGTCCCATGCTAAAAGACAGTTGTATACGAATGTCAGTCACACCAGAAAAGAGGAATACAGGGCACAGGAATAAATCCCAAAATCATTTTTTCAGTTGTGCAGATTAGTGAGCACAGGAGAACAAAGGTGCTGGAGTAGGGTTCCTGGGTCACCAGGAGACTGGCATGGTGGAGAATGAGAAATGAACACTATGGACCTGGAATGATGAGAATGATGCAGAAGAATCCTGGAAAACACAACATCTAGTTGTCATTTGCAAGAAGTTGAATATTTATTTATTTTAAGGATGTTATCATTATCTAGGGGTGAAAGACCTTGGAGAATTTATTTCCAGTGAACAAAGAACCTTTAGCAAGACAGATTCATGTGGACCACAGCTAAGTTTGGAATAGGCTTTCTAAGAACTCTGCACCTGTTTGAATAGTCTTTCTGAAACCTGAAGTTGAAATTTCAGCACAGAATTCATTCTGCTCACCTACTACAGAGTCACAACCTCATTCAGTTACACTAAAAATACTATAAATACATCTGTAGGAAAATACTGGCATTATGAAGGAGAGGAGGTATCAGCTTCTGCAAGCAGTAAGGAAGCAAGATTAAGTTTTCTAAAGTAAAAAATGAAACAGTAAAAAAAAGCAAATTTCACCTATGAAGGAAGGTGACATAATAGCAGCAATATTGAACATCAGTTTTGTCAAAACAGATATCAAAAATCATGCTGTTTGGCTGAGAATCTGTAATATGAAGATCTCTCTGAGTAATACATTCATGTTCAGAAGCTTTGAAGCAGGAGAGTTGGAGAAGAAATCAGAGGATTGCCTTGGGAAGAAGCAGCATTCTGTGCCTGTGTCATCCAGTAAAGTTCAGATCCTTCTATGGGAAGATTTCAATAGATGTGGTCAAGGCTTCAGGAAGTATATCAGGTACAACAGGAAGAGATATGCCAGCAGCAGGATTTCAATGACAGAGTGATAAAAATAAAATAATAATTAGAAAGAAAAGTAACCAAAAAACAATAACAAAAAGATTAGGGAAAAGTGAAGAAAGCAGCTGTGGAGAAGAGTAAACAATGGAACAGAGATAGAGCTGGACCTTGAAGACTACAGTAGCACCCCATGAGAACTAGGGGGAAATGAAGTGTGCACTGATATTATGCAATAATAGTGTATTTTATTTGAAAAACAAATGAATGGCAGCAGCAGAAAGTGTCCAGCTTGAAGAAGTGATGGAAGGGGTTTAAGGAGTTAATTTCTGACTGACATTGAAGGAAATATCATTTCACTGTCCTGGAAGTTTAAAAGAAAGAGATACAGGTACATGTTTCTAGCAAAATAGAGAAAGAAGGGTCATGAAGGGGAGGTCGCAACAAAATTGTACCTAAAGGTCAAGGATGGGAGAGAGCTAAAAACAGTTTAGGGAGAACTTTTCCCTGGAGAAATCAAAATGTATTTTTGAGCAGGAAGTAGCTTTGGAGAGTTCCTCTTGAAACAAGAATACTCCATTTCCTGGAGATAAAAAATAGATTGCTGCTAGAAGCAAAGAAGTCCACTTGAGGGAATGGTGGCTTGATCTAAGAGCAAATATATGACTGGGCTTCTAGAACATCTACAAAATATTATTGTAGATCTGTGAAGTCAGAAACAAGCAAAGTAATGCTCTGTTAAGGGCTGCCAGTGTATTGATTGTACCAAATTCATATTTGTGTCAGCTGGGTACCAGAGTTCTGGGCTCCTCAGTCCAAAAGAGATACAGAGTAACTGGAGAGACACAAAAATGATGACCTTCACAAGCCCTTTCCAGCCTCAACCCTTATGTGATTCTGATGATAGTACTTCTGGCTACCAAACCTACTCAACTGAAGGACCAAAGACAGCAGGAGAAAATATCACACAAAACCACAGTAATTTAGAAATCAAAATGGATTCCAGAAAAACAAAGTAAAACAACTCCAATGCACCTAGGAAGGAAAAAGGACAGCCAGCTAAGAGAAAAGTCTGTCATATGGCAACAGAGTGGTCTGTCTATTATAGGGAACTTTGAGGTTTCAAGTCAATACCTGTAGGAGTTATGTTAAAGGATTATTTTAATAGTGAGCATACACCTGAACAAAAGGACCCTTTAGGTCTTTAAGTCCTCAGTCTGTTAAGATGTGACACATTTTGTAAGGGAAGGAAAGTTTTTGAACACAGAAAATCTTGGTACCATCAATAAAAAGTCAGATGTTGAGGCTTCTTCCAGGGGCTACCTTCTACAAATAAAACAGCATCTGGAAACAGAATTCCTGCATTGCCTTGGCTGACAGTATACTATTTTCTAGCACTTAATATAAATCTGTTTAAAAATTGATATTAACAATTTGAGCTTTTGCCATATAAAAGGAGAAGACATTATGGCATTACAAAATTTTTAAATGCTGGAAGCTAGATTTTGTTGCAAAATGCACAAGGTAACAGTAATACATGCCTGTTTACAATATGTTAAGGGCTGTGTTTGTTAATGACCTGAGGAGACATCTCTGTAGCAACTACACATTGTCTACATAGAATACAAATCCTTCAGCAATGCTTTGAAAAATGTAGCTAAAGTAGCCATGTCATCAAGCAGCTGCACTGATTTGAGAGTGTAGTTTCAACTCATTAGATCTGGGCTTCTCAAACATTTCCTACCAAAAATGTGGTTTCCAGTAGAACCAGCAGTGTTAGGAACTTCCAAAAGATAATAGCCAGCATCAGTCTTTGCTGACCTGCAGAAAACAGTGCTCTGATGTTCTCTGAATTGAGAGCTGATGAGCTACAAAGATATTTCCATGGCCAACACTCATACCGAGAAAATGTCCAAGAACTATTTTCAGTCTCATTCCAACATTTGCTTGAAACAAAAGTGAAGAGCTTCTTGAAATGTCAGATTAGTAAAGATCTACTTACAAATGTGAGACCTTTTTATGTCTTATAAGAGAAAATCTTAGAGCTCAAGATCATGACATAAATTGCAGAAAGACTTTTCAAGATCTCTGAGCATTTGATTAGCTTCTAATCAACCACATAAACAGTACTTCTACCTCTTGGGTATATGGCATCTAAACATTATCTCTTGCTTAATTCTCTGAGTCTGTCAGTGCAGTTTGGTGAAAGTCACAGAATCATGGAATCACTTAGGTTTGCAAAAACCCTTAGGATCATTAAGTCCCCTCAAGGGAACAACTCTCGCCTTAGAAATGGAAGCGTCTCCCTCTCCAACAGAAGCAGAGGATCCCAGGGACTGTTTTAGTTCTTAGGAAGTGCAGCCATGTTACTGTCTGGAAGGAGCTCCAGTGCCTTGTGGAAAGAACCAGATTTCATCACCACTTAGGCCTGGCCCCACAGTAATAGATTTGATTTTGTAGCTAGGTGGAACCATCCTGTGCAGAGCTGAGCAAGAAGCAAGCAAGAAGCCTGTGGACAGTCAGCTCTCTGGCACATGAAATCTCTCTTTTACTTCACAGTATGTATTTCCTTATTCGTAACTGAATAATTTTATTAGTGTGCATCTTATCAGCACGTTTTAAAGCCAGAATGTGATGGCAGATTTGCTCTCTCCAGATGAACACCATTTTTTGTATTACATGGACACACCTCTTGTTGAGGTCAAGCATTTTGTCTGGAAATTAATTTAATCCAGACTTGAAAAACTTGCCTGGAGTAATCTCTATGTAACAACATAAACAATGTATGGTCAGTTATCACCTCCCTTGTATAAATGCATATATTACACAGCAACTGAACCATGTAATTTTTTTTTTTAACAACTGATCTTATCTAGGCTTCCTGGGCGATTCTGATCCAAGTTTCTATTACAATTGGAATTTAAAAGTAAACTTGTTCACCTTTATTCTATTGAAGTATCATGGGAAAAAAAACAAAGTTTTAATAATTTCCATAAAATTCAGAAACACTGCTTTTTCAAACCTGCAGCTACTTCCCCAAACCCATTTCAGTAACTTATCCTTCAATAGACAATGATTCAGTGTGTTTTATACATCAATTTAATTACATGCTGCTATATCAGTTTCAGAACTGTAATTTACCTGGTGTTTTCCTATGCTGCTGAATAGAAAGGATGAGGGAAATAAATTTTACTAAGTGACATAATGGTTTTAATTTTAGAGTTAGATGGGAGGAAAAATTTCAGTTATCTACCAGTCTGACTCAAAGTCTTGAACTTAATTCCATTAAAAAAATCTTCAAGCTCTTATTAAAAAGACTATAAGAGACAGACAAATATTTTCTTCTCAGTACAAATTTGATTGTTTTTCATTGTTTTGATCTTGAAATCATGTACAATGTAATCTATATTTAAGCATGTATCTGCATCCAAACTTCTTGTTTCATTGGTGCTATCTACTGGTAGGGTTTTATTGTAACTTTTTATGATAAAATAAATTTTGTTTCATTGTTTCAAGAATTAGGTATAATGTCAATACACTGCAGCTGACAGACAATACTATTATTTATGGAAGTTGTTTAGCTTTGTAGAAAAGGACAAAGCATAGTTACACATCATACTAAAAAGAATTCCATATTTTTGCATAAGTTTAGTCTAAGGAAAAAAGTGATAGATAATGTCATTCTTCTTTTTTATCCGTCCAGTACATGAACATATGCAGTTACAAAACTGCAATATCCTAATATCTCTATTTCTCAAAGTGCTTTTATTGTTTCAAAATTGCCACTGGTAATGTTTCTATAGTAACTTCTGTAACACAGAGGACTATTTTCTGACTTTAATTCAACTCATGCATCTAATGAGTGGCTCACACTGAGACAGCTATTCTTTCTATTCATCCCAGACTTGCTCCAGTTAGTGGGCAAATTTCCACCAGACTCAGTAAAAAGAAAAGCAGGCTTGATGGGGAAAACTTCTGAGGCTGCTTTAGTTGTTGAACAACATAAACAGAAAGTTAATGGGATTTGCAAAAGTACCTGCAAACTCATAACAAAATTCTCATAGATCAATAAAGTATTATATGATTTAAAATACACAATCCTGCAGTGTGTCTCATAAGCTTGTTAGTTAAAGGACTTTTTGATACCACACTTGTGACCACTTCTCATAATTTATATTATATGTAACATAATAGTCTTTAAAGTCTTTCTGCTGTTAAAAATCATCCTGGTGATGATTACAAGTTATCCAGTCTTTTTGCCTTGCAAATGGCATTCCAAATTAGAAAAAAGAAAAAGGCAAAAAAACCCAGTCTGAACATTATCAGTCACTGATGAAAATGTTGCATCTGACTTACAATTAAAACAGTGTCTGGCTAATTCATACAATTGTTAATATCTGGTGGGATGAAATGCAGTGAAACTGCAAGAATACAATAAAATGAGTAACAGGCAGTCTGGAGGGTCAAGCTTTCCCTGCTTCATACAAAAGTGGACTTTCCATAGGACAAGGAGTATTTCTACATCCCAGAGGGAAAAAAAAAAAAAGAAAGCCAGACACATTAGCAGCAGATTACATAATATTCCATACAGTTCAGCAAGGAATTTCTTTCATAGCTTAATTAGCAGAGGCCACTTAAAGGGCACATATTTACTATATTTACAGATGTTTTTCTCTTGTTGCAGTCCAAATTTACCTTATTAGTTGATATTCATTCAAATTACAGTTAATTTGCCAAGATATCACATGGTTTTGGTATTTAATACAATAATATCTTAATGCACACAAATTTATGTGAAACTGTGTTTTCTTTTAATTCTCATTAATTAAAGCAGACTTATCTCACAGCATATTCTGGATTTAACTGCTCAAATATCTGAAAAAATACTAGAAAGAAAAAAGGGTGGTAAATTTAGCTGGTTGCAGCCAGAAGTAGCTTAGATGCTTTGTTACGTAGACTCATTTTGTGCAATTTAAATGCACTTCAGGTACCAGCATCTGTCCAAAATTCTATATATACTAAGTTTGTATATGCAAACATTAAACATTTCAGAAACTAAATTGCTGTTACTAAAACTTCTGGAGCTGAACTAAGTGGCAGCAATGGAGATGCTTCTAGTAGCAAACATCTTACAGAGTTGTAATAGTACAAATGTTGTTGTGATAGTAGAAATATTAGCAAACATATCTCACTGTAGTCTCAGTATATTTCTTGATCATCTGGATCAGCATAGAAGCCTTTGAGACTTAGCTGGAACCTTGCAAGTAAAAAAAGCATTCTGAGACTAAAGTTAATGCTATGTTAATTGGCAAGGGTTTCTAAATCAATATTGCATTTAGCAAAACATTGTTCACTTACGGATTGCTGAACTGGAAATGGAGAAGATGCAAAAGTGAAAACTGAAAAGACTGTTTAAATCCCCAGGGCTCAGAATATAATATTGAATTCAATGTTCATACTTTACTTTTTGGGAGAGGAATCAGCCACAGTGTTTAAAAATGAATCATGTTGCACAATGAAGTCTTGAAAAGCCTGCACTTGGAAAAATCAGTCTTCCAGCTGGAGTGCAATCACCCTCCAGGTACTCTTGTAGAGTTTAGAAGTGACTTTAGTGGCTTTAGTCCACAAATACTGTAATTTAAAACGGGAAGAAAAATCACTGTGAGGTAAATGAGGAAATTGGTCAAGAACGATTGAATGGGAAAGATGTTTAATAGAGAAGTCTTTTAAACAAAGATGGAGATGTGAAAAGGAAGCTAAGTGAGGACAAGGAAAGGCTGTCTGCTACAGCAGTGCAAGGGTATGTTAGCAGGAGATGCTGGAAAGATTAGGTAAATGAGATCACCAATTTTTGAAAAAAAAAGCATGTGGTTTTCAGTGTTTTCCCGGGTATGTCAATAATGTAGGTGAGCAGGTTGCTTCTGTAACAAAGCATGTACATATTCTAGATTTACTGTCCAGAACGATTTAAGAAAAAAAGAACATCAGGGAGATGTGCACAGAGATGCTGAAAAACAGTTTTAAATTCAACTCTCTTTAGCTAGACATGCAATTGTCTCCAACCTGCAGAGGTTGTTCTTATTCTCCTCAAAATCCTGTACAATCCCTTTCCTCCTTTCCTTACGCTTCACTGAAGGGTGCAACGACTGGAACGAGCTCACTGAGATCAGACGCCTCGCCCGGCTGAGGCTGCTCAAAGCGGCAACCAACCAGATAACCGAGCTGCAACTTCAGAGCAGTCAAAACACTATTTCTGATGTAAGAAAGGTTTTGTGAAGGGCTTTAAAACGTGGCACTAAACTCGTAGACGTTGTACAGCAGCTTCTCCACCATGTGCGCACCTCGGGCTGTGCAAGAGGGTTTCTGCAGAGGGGAGAATCCCGTACCAGCAACTAGGAATGAACCTCGGACAGGACAGCGGGGAACTACCCTCTGCTTCCCAACTGTCCTCCTGCAATGCCCATACCTCTTGTAACAACCCTCCTGAAAAACTCAAAACCCGTAAAGTCTGTATCTTTAGGCTGCCAAATCCGCGTGGTACCAGACAAGGGGGCGGTCGCAGAGCAGCTCGCCTGGTCGGTACCGAGGCTGGGAGCCCTGCGGCCGGGGGACACTCCTGACAGCGGCGATGGGAGGCTCCGCGGGGCCGGCGGGCGGGGGGGCTGGGCCGGGCTGCGCTGGGGGCGGAGGACGCGGGTGGGGTCTGGCTGTGACTGATGGGCCAGATGCGGTTGAATGTTTTAGAAAAGGGGGGGCCGTCCGCCGCCGGCGCGACTTTTGTCACAGGATTTGGTGCGCGGCTGACGGACACCGGGCTCTGCCGCCAGCGCCCGTCCCTGCCGCTCTCCCGAGCGGAGCGCCCATCGCTGGCGAGCGGCAGCAGCCGGGCCCGGGCGGGGACAAGCAGACGGGGCGCCGAGCGCGGCGACAGCCAGAGGAGCACGTTTGCCTCGCCTGGCCGGCGGGCGGCGAGGATCGGCTCAGCTCAGCGAGGTGAGGGGGAGACCAGCGGGGTGACCCCGGGCAGGTCCGGCCGGAGGGGGCTGCTGGCCGCGGCCACGTAGGTTTTCGCCCCAGCGCTGCTCTGCCGGCTGAGCCGCCCGCAGCGCCAGCACCGCCCGGGGACCGGCAGCGCCCCGGCCCCAGCCCCAGTCCCGGGACATCGAGCGGCGGGGCGCGGTGTCCCCCAGCTGACGCTCTGTCCCCTCTCTCCGCTCAGGTCGGCGCTGACGGCGGCGGGGGCAATCTGCCGTGCCGCACAGCCNGGGGGTGGCCGGCGGGCGGCCGCGCTCCGCCTCGCCCCCCATGTGCACGGGGCAGACGGAGATCAAAGAGACTTTCAAGTACATCAACACGGTCGTGTCCTGCCTCGTCTTCGTCCTGGGCATCATCGGCAACTCCACGCTGCTGCGGATCATCTACAAGAACAAGTGCATGAGGAATGGCCCCAACATTCTCATCGCCAGCTTGGCCTTGGGCGACTTGCTCCACATCATCATCGACATCCCCATCAATGTCTACAAGGTGAGGAGGGGCCGGGGATGGATTCGGGAGCGGGTGCGGGGGTGCGTCGGTCGCCCCTCGGTGCTGCTTGCGGCCCCCGCCGCGATGCCTGTCCCCTCCGCGGGGAGCCGCGTCCCCTCCTCGCTGGGAAACACCCGTGAACTTCACCTCACGAAAAAACCCTGCCGGAGGGTGGTGCTCTGGTCGGGTGTGGTTGCAGATGGCAGTCTCTCGTGCCTCAGTCCCATCCCGCTCAGCGTTCCAGGCTGGGAATGGGGTAGAATGGAGGTGGCCAAGCTCTGAGAATCGGCTGAAAACAGGTGCGGTCGCAGGGATAAGGGAAATAAATGCAGTAGGTAAATGTTCAGTGGGATGGTCGAGGAATGGAGAGGAGGCACAGATGACCCTCTCCTGTGGGTACCGCTTGGTCCCTCGTGCTCAGCTGTGGCAAGCTTGGTCATGATACTTTACATGGGTCTGTACAGTCCCTTCTGGCGCGGGGCCTTTTCTAGGACAGGATCGTTCAGCTAGGCTATTTTATACATCTCTTAGTTGGGAGGAACCATGCTTTCCCGAGCTGTGAACCCTTTCACCTTTTGCCAGTGTTGCAGCATGGGCAGCCGAGAGGGAATGAGCCACACCTGCTCCTCTTGCACCTTCAGTATGTGTTTTGATTTGATAGGACTTGCCATGGAGGGAGTACAAACCCTGTCTTCTCTACCCAGCTTGTGCAATCCATTTGTCCTAAGGAATTAGCTGGGCCGTTGAATCCAGCCTCTAGTTGTAATCTAGCAGAAGGTATGCTGGAAATAATAGAGCTCTTTCAGCTTTGAAAGTTTACAGTCTGGATCCCTGAGCATCAGTGACTTCATAAAGTGAACAGAAGAGTCATCATCTATCACCTTCTCTTCACTTTGTATGCATGATTGTAAACTAGGGCTTGTTACTTGTACTTTTAGAAAGCCACATTGAAGAGACAGATTTTGAATCCATAATAATTATCCTAGAAGCTGCTGAGATGAGAGAATCTTCTCTCTTTATCCTTTTAAAGTATTTAAGTATTACAAAGCAAGGAATGTCATCGTTGTGTTAAATTAATGATCCAGTTAATTTGGATTACGTGATGATAGTTCTCAGATTTGAAATTTTAGTGACTTTTGTACTATACACTCTCTTAATTCTTGTGAGTGTGCCCTTTTAAATGAAGGTGGGATTTAGAAAACAAAATAACTACCTTAAAAATATGTTTTTGTAAAAAAATATATTGAACAAAATTATTCCTTTCATCTGTCCTTAGAAAAATCAAAAAGATTAAATTAGTAACAGCTGCTCAGTATGAGACTTTGCAATGTCAGTGATAATTTCAAAATTAATGTTAATACATAGTGATATACCTCAGTTCTTATCTTGATTGAACGTCACCAAGCGTATCATTATGAGATTGGAGCAGGAGGAATAAAGGGTCAGACTGCTAACCAATAAATGTTACACCAGCTGCAAGTCTGGGATTTTTACTGTGCTATTGATAATGTTAAGAGTTGTGCAATAGCTCTCAGGTGTTAAATCTCCCTCACTGCTACTAGTCTTACTGAACAGCCCATAATCACTTTTCATTATTCCTTATAATAATGAGTGAAATATTTGCTATTTTAAGACAGAATTTTTGAATAAATGCAAGTTTTAAAAAATAAAAGGGAAAAACATTTATTAGATACTGTGTTTATTTAGTCAAAATTTTGAGGGCAGTTTGATTTGACAATTTTTTATCAACTCTACATCCCATTTCTTTCCAGAGCAACAGGGAGAATACATACAGTAATGCAATAAAAAACTGGTTTCAATCACTCAGCATTACAACAAGCAAAGGCTCCCTCAGTAAATCAAGTATACTTAGCAATTCTAACTTGCAGTTTGAAACAATTCAAGACTCCATGAAACAGATCCAGATTCAGAATTTGCTGCCACATCATAAGTAAGGCAGCTGCATGAAACAGTGTGAGAAAATTTCTCAGGTTAATAAAATACCAGCAGTTTTTTCCACAACACGTGCCCTAGGAAGTGTGAAAGTGTCTGTGAATGCTTTCCAGACAGACCCATAGGAGGCAATTCAAAAGTTGCAGTAGAAGAAGCTTTTTATTAGGTATTAAAAGGGATAACTGCAAAAGATGTCCCCTGTGACTATTTAAGGGAATACATAATTCCTGAAAAAGTGCACAAATAAAAATTGATGTCTCCTAAATCAAGGGTATCTAAAGTAAAACAGGTGTTACCTGGATAGAGAGGCAAATGCAGTCCCATGCAAAAGATGCTAATTAGTCCATTGTACTTCCTAAATTTGAGTATTGTGCAATATGTTCAGTAGAAAATGGAAAATATCAGAATCTGTTAGGAAACTGGCTATGAAATGAGAGCTTGAAGGGCATTGAGTTCCAGCCTGTAAAACCTAGCAGACCATTTTGGCATTCTGGGTCTTGGTAAATGGTCTGGCTTTGCCTGGATCTTCGAGCTGCAGAAAGGGAAGGAGAGGCAAGTCTGAGACAGTCGTTCTGCAGTATGTAATGTTTTGGCAGTGCAAAATTGCTACTAATTGGATGTGCAGGTGATCTGTGCTGCTCCACTAAACAGAGTAAGCACGTCCTTGTTAATTTGAGGCCCCAAACAGCAATTAGGGAGCAGAAGAATAGAGTAGGTGGTCAGTGAGCTTTTAATGTTCTTCCCTGCACTGAAACTTTGGAAGACAAGACAGAGGCAGCTTCTGCACCTGACAATACAGGTCTGCAGTTCTGGACAATTTATACTGATTTAAGTCCTATGTCTAAGACACAAAAACAGCAGGACTGGAAATTCCAAACTTACACTAGCTTTGCCTCTCATAGGCTTAAAAAACCATAATCAAATCACACAGTAACATGCCTTCTCTCCTGATACACAAACAACATTTCTCTCTCTTATTTTGTGATGTTTATTACTGTAAAATGCATCCAATTTATTGTCATATCCCAGTGGACTTTTAACAAATGGAGTAATCTAGGCTGCACATTATTGTGAGACATTCTTCTTCAATGTCTGAGGAAGAATATCTACCTGTATATACTGTCATAGGTTCCTTTTTCTCAGAGTGCAATGGAAGAGTGGAAAAAAAATTCCAAGGGAAGGAAAAAAATCTGGTCTTTATCCAAGCCAGTAATCAAGGGCCAGAGTCAGCTTTGTAGGCACTGATTTATTTTCATTAACTTAATTTAGGGATTACATAAAAATTATGGTTAACATATTATGGCATTATCAAGCACTGGAAATACAAGAAAGGCCAGATCAGGGACTCTGTCTACCAAGCAGACACAAATAGGCTCCTTTTTAATTCCATCTATTTTCTGAAAAAGATCAACCCAGGACACATGGAAATCTATTTGTGATGAACTTCCTAACTCTTGTAATGCAAGTACCTGTAGGCCATGCATTATGATAAAGCCAACCTTTTTCTAACTTTCTAATCAAGTTGCTTCTCTTTAGAAAGGATGCTCACTATTCCTTATTAGAACTTTTGGTTGCTGGTTCTTCTGATGTTAAAGAAAATGATGGTTTTATTGGAAGAAATGCATTATTTCCTTTCTTCCAATATCTGAACCACTTACTGGAGGTCTTGCAAAGTTCATCTCAGAATTTCTTACACAAAGTTTATTGATATCTGATCATATTAAGCTAGAAGTCTATTTTGCTTAAGGGCCCTTTATGGTGAACAAGTGTAGGTTATAGGCACTTAAGAAAGATCTGAATTGTCCTGTGGAGGAACCTGTGGACTGTGCAGCAGTGGCAGGGAGGGGTAACTTTGTTCTGTATTTAGGTGGGAACAGTCCATTCTGAAGTCAAGTGCATGGAGTAGTGGAAATGTCTGAATGCTGTTAAAAGTACATGTACATAGTTTTCATGGTGGATCTCCAGACTGAAGTTAGATGATGCTAGTATAGATTTGTGAATTGAAAGTAGTTTTTTACATTATGTATACATTCATTGTGTATGCATTTAGATGTATAAAAGATGCCTGTGACAAATTTCAAATCTAATTTTGACCTGTTTTGGCTTTTTGTTCTACTCTGTGTTTATGCATCCCAATCTGACAGCAGCACGGCTTTTTACGTGGTTACTTTTGATGCAGACCTTTCACTGGAGTTGTGAAATTGCAAAAATTTTTTACTTCAACAGCATAAGGTTTCTGTCATTTTCAAGATGACTGTATAAAATTACTATATCTAAATTTTTTTAAAATTAGGTTTCTAGCAGGAATTATAATAAAGATACAAGAAAAGAAAGTAATTGCATGGCTCATATCAAGATTTTACACTGTTCATTGGATGGATCAGTAAAGCATTCCTAGCTGTGCTTGAAAGCAGGAAATATATTTTCTTGTTTAGAGGGGAGATCCTCACTCTGACAGAATTTCCACTGAATAGCAATAAATTTGTAGTGTTGTCTGACTTATCCCTGACCATAACCTTAATTTCCTGGGCAAATTTTCTGTTTTGAAAAATTCTCTCTCCTGTAAAATACCTGCATGACCTTCCTGTGTGAAACAGAACAAAAATCAGGTGAAAATCTACCAGACATTTCAGAGATATACTGAAAAACTGTTGCGTGTGAATTAGGTGTAGAGCTGCATGTTGGTTTCTCTTGTACCTGCTGTTTATAATGATGAAGATCAAGCCCGGTGTCCTGAGAACGAGACTCGCTGTGAACGCACGGCTTGGCGGAAGCGCGAATTCCCACTCCGCGTTTCCTGTGTGCGTTCACTGCTCGGGACTGGAACACCGACAGCAATATTCGCACGCTTCTTCCTGCCCAACTGCAGCCCATGAGCAGTGGTGGGCTGGAGCCAGGTATCAGCCTTCTGGCTAGGGACCACAGCAGCTGAGCCCTCCAGCAGCACGTCTGCTCACAGTCTGCTCACAGCCTGGCTCGTTCCAGCAGCTGATTGAGAACACCTTTCAGTTCTTGCACAACGAAGAGGAAGCGGAGTGGGAATTGTGATTCGCAGGTGTGCCTGTGAGTCACAGCATCTCTTGGGGCTTCTTTCATAGCTCTGCAGCTTGCACATCAGTTTAGGCCTAGATCTGTCTGGTCTGAGAAAGTGTTGGCTGGGCATGCATCAGATGTATTGGTTGTTTTGATTTCACTTCATTCTGCAATGTTTTCCCTTTCCTTTTGATCTATTTCATCTTAAACGCATCTCCGCTGCTCAGCAATTGCGCAGCCTCGTCTGTGTAAAATAAGTGACTAAAACATTTGAAAGGTCACTCGGAATACAGCCAGTGGTAGACTACTCTTGGCATCTTACTTACAAAAACACAACATTATTTTTCTCTTTGCTGCCACTTGGCAGTATCTCGTCTCATGACTCCAAGTCATTTGTCATTTGTAAAGTGACAATCTTTTTACAGCTACCCTATTGTGGCTCATAAGAGAATAATTTTACTCATACAAAATTGCAATAGGCTATACCTGTATTTCACTAAAAATTATGACCACAAAGGTGATGCTCCCAAATACTTTACATTTGATCTTCACTGTACTTCAAGGCTGTATTTGATGAGGATAGCAATGCAGAGAACAAACAGAAACATCAAAGAATCATAGTTCAGCAATCAAAACATTCTTTTTTTTTTTCTTTTACTTTCTTAATGTTTTCAAGCTTTTGGTGTAAAGCATATCATTAACCACTTGCAATACCATGATAGAGAAACTTGTGACTCATGCATTGAAATGCTCAAATTTCACAATACATCAGCTGCAAGACATAAAGCACATGTTTTTGCAATCCAGTGCAGACAGCTGCATGTTCATTCTGCCCTGATATGAGCTGGTTGAATGAAAGTAATGTTTTTATGTTATGATAAACCAAAGCTAATGCACGCTTTCTCTCAGTAGACTGCATTCATTTGTGTGCCACACCTCTCTAATCCCAAACTGGAGCTCGCTTAAATCCAGTCAGTTTGGAGCACAAGTGTGACAGTCTGCACCTGAGAGATAAGTATTAGCTCAGCCAAATCGACAATATGTGGCTGAACTGTTGTGATTTTAGAGAAGAGAGACAAGGGAGTGTCTACACACCAGCTAGATGTAAACAAAAGTTTTTAACAGATCCTGCCAATAGAGATTTGACCAAAGTTCTGCATTTCAGTTACAAAGAAAACAATACTTTACTTCAAAGTGCTTTTTTAATTAATTCCTTCTAGTCTAATATACACTTATGTACAATGTACAGCAGGCACCATAGGTAAGTATACAATGTACTTGCTACCCAGTCCTTGACTTCTATGGCAAATACATGTGACAGGCTGGAAGTTCACTATATGATTGATATAAATTATTCCAGGCGTCATTCAATTCTGTAGGGTGAAATTTAGAATACATGTAATTATTCACATTACAGTTTTAATAGTGGATTGTTGCTGTCATCCCCTTACAGAAATTCAGGAGTCGTCTCAGGGAGAGGCTTTACTGAAAATACTTTAATTACAGACTATGTTATTTTCCCACATCACATAAGCAAAAGATACTGTATGATTATTACAACCTCATCCCAACTTCCTCGGTTTTATTGCTTTCCATAAAATTCCAGAGAAACATAAATCCTTAGAATTTATTTCTCTGCTTCATTTCTGTAGAGGCATTATATTTACTGTCTTACTTAAGTAGACAATTGAAGAAATAGGAAGCTGGGCCATGTTGCAGTTTGTCTACTGCTGTTCTTTTAGAGATTCCATTACAGCACAGAGCAAAAGCAGGTATTTGGAGATATTCTGGTATCTGAAAATACTGGTGAGCACTTCATGGGCATTCCCAAAAGCCCATGGTCATGAAATGTTCTTAACTTCCTTTGTGTTCAAATAAAATTATAATTAAATTAAACCAGGACTCTTCAAAAAACTCTTGTGGACCATGTGTTTACCCTTAGATGGACATGTATGTTTGCATGAGGACTTTGCTGAACCAAATCAAAGTGAGCAGGCAACTCTGTGGCTACCTTCAGTTATAGAATCATGGAATAGTTAAGGCTGGGAAAGATCTCTTAAAATCATCAAGTCCAACCGTCAACCTTGCCACCACTGTGTTCGTCCCTAAACCATGTCCCCAAGAGCCACATGTGCATCTTTTTTTGAACTCTTCCCAGAACTGAGCAGCCTGTTCCAATGCCTGACAGCCCTTTCAGTGAAATTTTCCCCAATACCCGACCTGAACCTTTCCTGGTGCAGCTTGAGGCCATTTCCTCTTATCCTGTTGTTTCTTAATTGGAGAAGAGGCCAACCCCCACTTTATTACAGCCTTCTGTCAGGCAGTTGTAGAGAACAACAAGGTCTCTTCTTCTCCAGACTAAATAATCCCAGCTCCCTCGACTGCTCCTCATGCAACTTATTCTCCAGATCCTTCACCAGCTTTGTTGCCCTTCTCCAAACAGACTCCACCATTACAACCTCAGTGTCTTGTAGTGAGGAGCCCAGAACTGGACACTGCACTTGAGGTGCAGCCTCACCAGTGCCAAATACAGGGACAATCACCGCCCTGGTCCTTCTGATACAGGCCAAGATGACACTGGCCTTCTTGGCCACCTGGGCACACTGATGGCTCATGTTCAGCCAGGTGTTACTAGCACTCCCAAGTGCTTTTTTGACAGATCTTTCCTTCCATTTCCCCACCACTCTTCCTGCCTGTAGCACTGCATGGGGCTGTAGTGATCTAAGTCTTGTTGAACCTCATATCCTTGGCTTTGGCCCATCAATCCAGCCTGTCCAGAACCCTCCTTAGAGACTTCATAGCATTTCTAGTTCCCAGAAACATCCACGCAGTATGACGAGCTATTCTTTCATTCTTATAACCCTATTAAATGAGTTGTTTGAAGAGACACAAGCCAAGGGAAAGATTTTCCAATCTCTTTTGGGTAGTCCTCATTCTTCCTTCTTTTCCATTTTGTAGCCCTGTATCTGCAATAGATTCCAAAGACCTCATTTGAAGAAAGTTATGAAAAACAGAGATGAGCTTAGATAATCTAACTAATTACAGAAACTCCAAAAGTTTACTCTTCTATATAACAATTGCGTCTATTTCTTGGCACAGCCCTTGTTGTGGAGAATGTTGTTTTAATGAATACTGGAAAATTTGGCTGCTGCTCTGGTGTATTTGACCATCAAAGAAGCTCACAGCAGAGTTCAAATGCTAAATGTTGCTAAACTGAGAATCAGCTGTGGGGAAGGTGCTTTCTGTGGCCAGTAAATCTTTTCCCGTAAATCAGATAAAATGTGCAGCTGGGAATGTGACAAGATTTCCATTAAAGTGTATGATTCAAAGTGTAAGTGAGCCAACCTGAAATGCATTGTGCTGTTTTCTCTATTTCTTGGTACTTAGAGGTATGCTGAATGTGCAGACAGTCCTTTTGGTATTATTATACAGAATGTTGGTAAACTGGTCAATAAAGATCATTAGTGAGGGATTCATCTGATCTTTTTACCTGCTGCAAAACATTTGGATCAAACTATCTGCCTGTGCTCCTTGAGTGCCCAGCAGGTCCTTTCATTTGTTATCAGATGGTCAGCTAAAAACTGAGGGGACTGCATTTCTCTCCAGTGTTGCCTGACTTCTCAGCTGATGGAGCCTAGACACTAAGCTTCACATAAAATCCACCTCAGATATGCACCTACTGGCTTTGTCCCTGTTCTGATCAACCTCAAGCAGTTTTCTGTATTTCTGCTCAAGGGTGTGTTATTTGGGACATGTAAGAAAAGCAATGAAAACTCAAGGCAGATAAAGACAATTCAAAAATGAGAAAGATCCTCACCTGCTCTTTCATTTTTTCCTGGGGTGATGAAGTTAGAAGCAAAAGGAGTGGAGTTTGCAGGGCTTAAGGAGGACAGGCTAAAATTTAAGTGATATCCTTGTTGCACCAGAGACTGACTACACTGCTAATGTCTGGCTTTTAGGACACACACCTCAGGAGCTCCCTTGTGAAAAGGTTCTTCTTGACTAAGATTTGCACAGAATTGTAAAATGTTTGACTTGAACTTTAGAGGTTGTCTAGTTCCAACCTCCATGGCATAGCATGGGTAGGGACACCTTTCTGTGGACCAGGTTGTTCAATGCTCTGTCCAGCCTGGCCTGGAACTCTTCCAGAGGTGGGATATTCACAATATCTCAGCTTAAAGCCATCCCCCTTTTGTTCTATGACTAAATGCCCTCATAAAAAGTGCCACTCCAGCCTGCTTTCAGGCCCCCTTTAGGTACTGAAAAGTTGCTACAAGGTCTCCCTGGCACCTTCTCTTCTCCAGTTTGAACAAACCCCATTCAGCCTGTCCTCATAGGACAAGACCTGGTGGAAAACAGTGAAGACACAGCTCCATGTTTCAGCACTGGGAATTTTTTTTTTTTAAATAATTATTGTTTTCTTTTCACAGCTACTTGCAGAGGACTGGCCCTTTGGTGTCGAAATGTGCAAATTAGTTCCCTTCATTCAAAAGGCATCAGTGGGCATCACAGTGCTGAGTTTGTGTGCCCTCAGCATAGACAGGTGAGACCCATTTTTCATTGGAGTCTCTAATTTGCTTTCCATATGGATGTTGGCTCAAATTCACCTTTCACTCAGCTGATGCAACGTAAATAAGGTGAATTTGAGCCAGTTAAACTGGGCGAGTTTCTTCGTATTTTGAATTTGTAAATGTGTGCTGTTGCTTCAGGTACCGAGCAGTGGCTTCTTGGAGTCGCATTAAAGGAATTGGAGTGCCAAAGTGGACTGCTGTGGAAATTGTGCTGATCTGGGTCATATCAGTGATACTGGCTGTTCCAGAAGCTATTGCATTTGACATGATTACGATGGAGTACAGAGGAAGGTATCTTAGAATCTGCTTGCTTCACCCCACGCAGAAAACATCCTTTATGATGGTAAGTCACTTAAATTTATAAAATCTCTGGGAGACTTCCTTGGATCTTCACAGTGTTGTGTGGACTGTAAAGTGCACAGATGTATGTGACATGTAGGTGAATATAATGTTCAAATGAAATACTGACATCTCTGAAACACACTTATTCAAAGAACATTCAAAAATCTTTGACTTTCTGGGCTTTGAACATACTGCTGTCTTGTCCTGTTTTCAAACCTGTAATGTACACCTTACAAAAATGCTTTTCAGGACAGACTGACCAATTAGTTACAGCACACTCAGCAAAATGCTCAGCATTTAATTCCTAACTGTGTTTTTACTATGCTTTTTTCTTTATAGTTTTACAAGCAAGCTAAAGACTGGTGGCTGTTCAGCTTTTATTTCTGTTTGCCACTGGCTATCACAGGATTTTTCTATACTCTCATGACTTGTGAGATGTTACGAAAGAAAAGTGGGATGCAGATTGCTTTAAATGACCACTTAAAACAGGTAAAAATTTATCCCTGATCACTCTCTAACTGTAGACAGGCTAACTAATAACTTTATTGATTTTCCTGCCACATCATTCTTTTCTTGTATGACTTCAGGATTAGAAGCAAAGAGAACTTTCCTAGCAGTGGTGCTGCTGAACTCATATACACATGTATATATCAGAGCCCTCAGGAACCTAAGATTTTAACTGAAAATCACAAAAATGTTTCTTTCTTGTTTGGTTTTAATGTTTCAGGTTTTATAGGTTTTATTTCTTTGCAATAATGAGAGTTGGCTTTTTTGTAATGCAAACTGAAGTCATGCTCTCTTCTAGAAGGTGGTGCTATGAAACTGTTAATTATTTTGAAGCAAGTTCTTGCTGAACCCTAGAGAGGTTAGCAGAACAAAACATATTCCAGCATACATTCCAAGGTACTGGTGCCCCAGACACAAACATCAGACATCACTAGAATTATACTGTTTGTTTTATAATGTGCATTTGTGCTCCTTTCCTCTTACCTGGTTAGAGCTGTAATTGGAATCTCTTGAGGCATTTAAAATAAGATGTGAGATCAAAGCACAAGGAAATGCAATTGAAATCAAGCTGGTATTTGAAAGTGATCGGGGAGACAAATACATTCTTAATTTTAATTTAAATTATTGCTTAAATTAATGTTTTCATTACCTCAATTTTCCATATTATTACTCATACTTCTTGTAAGAAGACATACATTGAATCAGTGCAAGACATCTAAAACAATAGAAAAGATCAAGCATATATTCCAAGAAAATAAGCTATTTGATGTTTTCCTAACTCCTATTTTGATAGGCATTTTTATCTTGTTTATTAAAACATTTGGATGTTAGAAGACAACAACAATCTAGAGAGAGAGAGATAGGAACTGTAACACTGTTCTGTCCAATTTTCTTTCTCAGAGACGTGAGGTGGCCAAAACTGTGTTCTGTCTGGTACTTGTTTTTGCCTTGTGTTGGCTCCCACTTCACTTAAGCAGAATCTTGAAACTCACTATTTATGATCAGAAAGACCCCAACAGATGTGAACTTTTAAGGTAAGAATACAAAAATAAAATTTGTATATTGTAGGTATTCTCCATAAGCATATTTGGATTTCCTATTGAATTAGCTTACTCTGTATGTCTAGAATTGTCCCTGCTTCTTCATCTGGGACCCTCTGGCTTCACTCCAATAGCAGAGAAAAAAAAACTGTGAGGAATTCCCTTTCTTTTCCCCATCTTCCTCCTGGTCCTTTTTGGGACTGTTCTTCTGTCATATGGTGCTATGAGAATAGAAAGGAGATTTCTGTCCCTGTTTTCCCATTCAGCAGAGGAGTTAGGATTCAATTTGTGCAAAAAGACCTTGTGAACATCTTCTTCCAAAAGTTAAGATGGTTGGATCTCCTGAAATTACTTTCACAAGAATGGTGTTCTGATTCAGACTTTATTGCTGAGTATTACATGTTACCTGTTGATTTAAGCCCCATTATTATTACATGTAATAGCTAATCTTGATTGAGTGAAACTGAGTCCTATTTCCACAGTTTTAAACCTCTAATAAGCCTTTTCAAAGCAAATGAGAAGTGTCTCGCTTTAATTTCCACACAGCTTTTTTCTTGTGATGGACTACATTGGTATTAACATGGCTTCACTGAACTCCTGCATCAATCCAATAGCTCTCTATTTGGTGAGCAAAAGATTCCAAAACTGCTTTAAGGTAAGTGGCTGCTGGGAGTTGCTCCTCTGCTTAAAAGATTATGTCAGTAGTAAAATGCATTCTTTAACGTGCACAAAGTGTTTTAAACTGTCATTAAATTTTACTTTAAATTTTAATTAGGTTATGGTAAATGTTCTCTCCCTCTCCTGCTGAAGCTCTGTAGAAAGGAACTAAAGTTTGATAGGAACAAAAAGAGAAAGCAAAAGAGCAGAGTGTACAATAAACCCTCTGGGGGCCATGCTAATCAGTGCTACATCACTTCCTGACTGAAGCTGGCACCCAGCTATTTCCAGAGCACTGGTGAAGCAGACTCGGACTGTGCTGCAGAGATTCACGTAGCCATATCCTCTGCATCCTGACAGGGAGGGTGCTGGCCCTGGGCTCCCTCATCCTGGCTGAGCACTTCAATCAGTCATGTAAGGCAGAGTTTGCAAGTCTGTACTTGTCCTTTCCAGTGCCAACATTTTATGAGACAGACCTGTTTGCAGTTCTGGCTTGGTCTGAGTGAGTAGAGCTGGGCACTAATTCTCCACACAGGATTTCAGGCTCTGGATTGCACATGGTTTGCAGCCCATCAGTCCTTCAGCCTTCATGTCTGCTTGGGAAGATTTGGGCTTTTTTTGTTAAGCCTTACTGTCTTTAGACACTGTATTGGAGTCCTTACATTGCCTATGGCAAATTGTTAGATTTTTCTTTTCTTGCCAAGCATTTAACCACTGGCCACAGGTAGGGTTATTGCCTGGCTGTTTAAATTCCTTACTTGGCAGGATAGGAACATCTTTCAGTCAGTAGCCAGTCAGCTCTACATCTAATAGTGTTAATGTATTTCCCACATAATTGTCACAGCACAAGTTGCAGAGGTTTTAGTGTTGTTCTTGTCTTCCCTGCCTGTGCTGCTGGCTTCCTGAAAGAGTCACTAGAACTGAAAGCACGTAAGAGATCTTCAGCATCCTGAGCATGGAAGTAAGGGTGTGAGGAAGGCACTTCCAGCACACAAAGGCCAGACAGGACCATGAGAAAAAGGTCTGCAGTAGGTCTAATAAATGTATGAATTATGTAGTTTTTCACTCTTCTTCTAGCTTTGCTTTTTCCCACCTCAGAACAATGGGTAAGTAGCAGCATTTTGCTTAGAAAGCATAGATAAGAATACAGTTTTTTCCCAAGAAAGATTATCTGAGAAAGGACAACAAGGAATTGTCATTTTATTTTCAGATGCATTTAGAATTGCAGACCAGATTTGAAGGGCTATGTGTGTGACTGTTACACTACTCAGTGTAACTCTTCCTCTACTTCAGTAGTAAGGTTGCTGATGGGGCCATTTGAGCAGCTCAAAATTGAACCCCATTTCTGTGCTTTATGCTCTAATCCCAGAAGAGCAGTTTGCACATTTGCCATTTCCTACTCTACCCCAGAGAAAGGGCAGGTCTTCAATGCATTTTGCCACATGTGCAAAACCAGAGTGATGTAAAACGTTTATTTCTTTTATTCTACAGTCATGCCTGTGTTGCTGGTGCCAATCCAAAGATCTGTTGTCCCTGGAGGAAAGGCAGTCCTGTTTAAAGTTCAAAGCTAATGATCACGGATATGATAATTTCCGCTCCAGTAACAAGTACAGCTCTTCATAAAACAAGCATAAAAGGTATATTCTCTTACATTAATGCTGGTGCCTTTTTGAGTGAAAGTGGCAATTACTTCTAACAAGATGACAACATCCGAGAAAACCTAGTTTTGTATTTGCACAAAAAAAGGGCCTTAGAAAAATTGCCCTAAAACTGTGTCACGTTGAAAATCATGGACATTTACAAAATCATCATTTATGAACATGAAGAAAAGCAGAGAAAGAACAAGTCATTGTTAGCACTTGAATGCTTCTGAATCAGCACTTCCAAACGATCCCCACTTCCTGTACATTAAGCAAATGTTTGTATTCTCTGTAACAGTTGTAGGAACTGAAGTCACAGTAATTATTAAGCAGCATTATATCAAGTTAATTGGATCAAAGCCATTATTATATATAACTCAATGTATTATCTTTTATAAAGCAAATTAACCACCATCACTATTGTGAGTTTTTTTTAAATAAAACATGAAATACTTTGAAATAGAAGTCTAAATGCTAAAAAGTAGAATTTTTATCAGGTATATTATAGAGGTAGCTACTGAAAATATTAAAGGACTTTACTTTGATGATTGTTTTTACATATTATTGTCAGAAGGAACCTCCCAAGGGCTCTATAAATTCCTTTCTGTAGCCACTGTGCGTCTTCAGTGCATTTGCCAGCACTTTGGGTATGAGTATTTGTGTTTACTGATAGCAAAGGAGAGAAAAACACACCAAAAGCAAAAAATTAATACTAGTAGAAACATACAGACAACAGCTATTATTTTGGCTATTTTAAGTTGAAAACAAATGGATTGTATCCTGCGTAAAAAGTGGGAATTCCAGACCCTGTTGGTTCTTTACTGGAGATATTTTTGTGACAATTTACAACTGTTTTTGCAATCCAAATACTGTCTTGGGGCAAAATATTTTAGGAATAGTGGGTGGAGAAAAATGTAACCAAGGTAAAAAGAAGTTTGAACTTCTATCTTCATTTAGATTTAAATCTTTATAAAGAAAATAATTCATGAACTGTAATTCTAGAGAACAGTACTATGTAGCATACTCATCTTCATACTGTTTTAAAATCTACTTCTGTAGTTCCATGTTTATGGGAGTAAGAAGATGTGTTATTAGTTTCTGCTTCTGTAAATAGTTTAGTGAAATGTAATTAATTGTAAAGTATTAAGATATGGGCAGGACCCTGCAAGAACAGAAAAATATAAAGATACCTGTAGTAAACATGATGTGTTTTGCCAGGAGCAATACATGTTTTGTATATACATGACAGGTCATTCTTTGACTTTACATTTCTTAATAATTTGTTACAGATGTCCCCAAAGACTTATTAACATATTTCATGCACTAAGGCATGACTTTTTCAAGAAAAATTGTCATATAACA
Source organism: Thryothorus ludovicianus (assembly GCA_013397245.1). Lineage (NCBI taxonomy): Eukaryota > Metazoa > Chordata > Aves > Passeriformes > Certhiidae > Thryothorus > Thryothorus ludovicianus. Next base: position 295,941 of record VZTB01002892.1, on the reverse strand, counting down.
TGCTTTTATAAAAGACACGTTTTCAATAGGCTTGGTATTTTATTGTAATAAAATTATTTATCAAAACTCAGGAATTTTTTTATTTTAAATTTCCAGATCTCACATGTAAGGATTTTTCACCTTTTTTTCCAGTCTTGATTAACCAGATTTTTTACTAAAGTGCCTTAAATGTGCTCAGAATGAAAACAGCTTCCATTAAAATGTTCAGCTGATGGGTTTAGATGGGTTTCTGACTTTAGGTAGCGACAGCTACCTTGCAGACAGCTAAACACGGGGTAGGGAGCCCCATTCCTGGTGTTGCTCCCATCAAAACCTGGTAAGTGAATGCCTGTACAATCAAGCTGAGGAGGACCCCTGCACATGCATTTGAGCATGGGCACCTGTGTGTTTGTGTGTGAGCGTGTGTGCAAGCGTGTGTGGTGTGTACCGTAAGGTTGCTGTTGCTTTCTTGCTGTAGCACATCCACTCAGCTGCTATAATGCTGAACTTTTATAAATATAAATCTATTTTAGGTTTCCTTCTTTACATTTTTACCTTAATTTTCATGGTAACTTTCTCACAGTAAGCCATGAATATCACTTCACATCACCCTACCTGCATCTATTTCTGTGAAATGCATTTCATCTGTTAAGGATGGATAGTAAGTGAAATCCTAGATTTGATACTGGTCAGTGTTATTTTCATCAAGTTATATCGTTACAATATTGTACATGTATATTGTTGTTATTTTTATTTAAAATATAGCTGTTTTATTGGCAACTGTGTAACATACTTTTCATTTTTTCCTGGACTAATTCTTTGTTAAGTCCTGCTAAGTCAGGTATTTAGGTTTTGCAAATAAAGACCATATATACCGCCCTCTTTTTGGGTTCATATATAAATGTCAGTACACTGTACACTGTCATTTTTTCAGTATTTTTATTGAAGCTTTCATTTCCTGTAATAAAAAAATGTCAAAACCTCTGTTCTTATACAGTTCTAAGATTAAATCACTTAATACTCCACACAGGTGTTTTCTGAAATCCTCATTACAGGTTTGTTCTTCCATTCACTGAAATCAGTAAACATTTAATCATTCCATTCAGTTCAAGCAGAATTAGGGCCCAACATAGCTCTTTAAGAAACCTATCTGACATTTGCTGCTTTGAACAAAAAAAGAGAAAAAAATAAACACATTTTTTTTAAGGAGTTGTTTAGAAAACACAGCAAAAGAGGGTGAAATCAGCTTGTGGGGTAAGACATCCAGTCCAGTGCTCTCTAATCCTCTGATGGGGTCACAGGCAGCACAACAATTGCACAGAGACACAGACACAGGAGTCTTTATGGGAGTTTGATGTGCGTGCCCAGAGTGGTGTGACAGAGTAAGAGTCATCTGTTCCAGTGGTCTGAAGAGTTCACACAGACTGGCTCAAGGTAAAAAAACCCACATTGTAAGAAAGTACATCAGAGCTCTGTGTTTTGGCCTTCAGATAGCAGTTAAGTTCCCCAGCTGCTCTGAATTCTGCCTAAGCTGGACTGAAACACTGGTACTGCTCCTCAGAGAATCATGAAAAATGTGATGGTTGTGGAGCATCTGCTGTGAGCTGAGACATTTCAGTGTCCCAAACAGCTCTTAATCGAGACACAGCTGGCTTAGCAAGAGAATGTTGTATGTAGTGAAATAATGTTTGAAGGACTTTCTAAAATTATTCTGTACAGCTATGTAAAATAATACTATATTTCATTTTCTGTGATCACTTAAAATAGCAACTTCTGTGGATCAAGCAGTGTAAACATTCTAAATTACCAATAAAATATTTGTAATTTTGATTCATTACAAAAAGACGTCTGACCTTTTTTCTCCTAGGGGGTCCCACTTAATTGCTAAACAGTGACAGTGATGTAAAAAGAAGTAAGCAATCCTAATCTAAATATCAAAGCTTTTGGGTAGGATGGTTTTATATGGCTGTTAGAAAATTGGAGAGAGTTCAGACTTGCATATGCATTGCAAAATTGTCTGATGTTTATTGGAACAATCGTGCCTATCTTTGCTCTGCTTGTTTTTGCTCAGAATGTCAGTCATGATCTGTTCTCTACACACCCTTATATAGTCACAAATTCTCTTGTGTTTGGGACATCACAAATAAAAGGCAAGAAGCTTTTAGTTCATTAATTTAGAAGTTTATGTGCTCAGTGCTGGAATATGCCACATGAAAACCATCATCTCTTCGTATGCTGACAGTGTAATTTTGTGTATATTTTAATTTACCTTTCTTGAAGCAGTGGGAAACTGTATCAGACTAAATATACTGTAACTGGTGAAATACATAGCTTTATTTGCTTGTGATATTTGTACATACAAAAAGTGTTTGATGCTACTGCTGTTTTGTTCCAAATAGTTACATTTCCTTCTTTTTACTCAGTGGCCTGTTACAGCCACATAGATTTGTCTTTGTTCATGGTCCCTGGACCTTTAGCACATAGTTTCAAGTTTCCTGTGCCTGGAACAGAAGCACAGATGAGATCCTTTGTAAGTTAATGTTCTACTTAGTTCCTCTCATGTCCTCTTCACTTCCTTTCCCTTTATCTTGTGCTATGACCCAAGGTCTTCACCAACCACTCATTATGAGGAAGCACTTTTTGCTTCTTAAAAATCTTATTTTCTTTAAGATTCTACAGCCTTCTACAGGTAGGCCATAACTGCAGCTTGTTGTCAGTTTTCTAAACATGCTAGAACTTTCCCAGCTGTGTGCATGTACATGTATCTTATATTCTTCAAACACTGACTTGCTCTGACCACTCTTGATCAGGGCAGGTTTGGCACTCTGATGTTGGTGGAGCAGCATGGTTCAGCTGGTAACCTGTGGATGGGTCTGGTCCACAGAGTGGTTCACGTTTTATTGCACTGTCCTGTAGCCTGATGCTCTGACCACCACATTCTTGTACTCTGCTCAAGAAGACAAAAGAGTTCCCCACGTGCTCTTGGGCCCAAGTTTCTAAGCCAAGTTGCTGAACAGTTCAGAAGACCAAGGCAGACAAAAGGACTTAAAAAGTGCTGTCATTAAATAAATCCATGACACCTCTTTGGTCTTGCCTGTCTTCCTACATAATGTCATATAGCTATGCAGGCGGTGAAAAGGCACGGTGCACCCCTCCCCTTTTCTTACTATCAGTAAGAAAAATCTACTGTAATGAAAAGCAAAACCTTCAGAAATTACTGTCCTACCTTAGTGATCAGTATCCTGAACCTTCATGAAATCATTGTGACAATCCAAGGATATCCTGATTGTGAGAGGTAGTATCTGGAAGGAATTTTAAAGTACAATGTGGCAAGTAGCCAGGGATATCAATATCTATATGATACCCATCAGTAGATTTATTCAGCTTCAGTGTTGTTGTAAAACTTTGCATCTTGTGTAGCCACCCTAGAGGAGTGCTTTGGAAAAAGTGGGAGTCAAATCCTGAAACACAGTAAAACATGAAAGGAAACACTGATAAGGAATTAGGGTAACCAAGCCTTTTTCAGAAACCACATCCTCCAGAAGTTGCTTCTACTTTTTTGCTCTTGGGTGAGTGGGGTGAGGGGAAGTATTTGTTGCCCTTTTACCTTCCCATGATCTTCATTTCCCAAAGTTTGTGTGTGTAACTCATATACCAGATTACCCTGGAGAAACAGATCAATGGTGAAACCAAGAGAGTCAGACAATGGCTCTCATTTGAAGCTAGCAGGAAACAGAATAATGACAAATTCCAAATCCCTCACATCTTCCCCAGATAAATGGGTTCAACACATGCAGCCTTTACAGGAGCGAGAGAGAAACATGCCAAGTTAACAACACCAAAATTGGTGGATGTGGAAAGTTTTATTGGAGCTGCAAGTGAAATGGCAGATTTCAAGCAAACTGGATTTTTTTTTTTTTTTTAATTAAACTGGAACAAGCATCGTAATGGCTAACAGGTGTTCACAGGACCAGAGTGGATCTTGCCAAAGATATAAGAAGCTTCTTCCTGGAATGCACCTGCAGCACATAGTGCATCCTACAAATCTGGCCCTACTGGTCTCGAGGAACTAGCATAAATGTAGCATGAAAGTTCATATCTGCTATAGTCAAATACTCAATATATGCAGTAACCAGGTGCATACATCTTGATGTGCATTTATATGACTACATAGATAAGAATACATACGTATTTATATATTTATACCTGTACATATACAAATGAAGTATATTTCATATTATGTGATACAAATTGTGTGGTATACAGAACGCTTTTCATTAGTTTTATCTGAAAAAGTTTTTAATGAAATAAAGGATTTCTAAAAAACCATATCAGTTTGAACAAAATATAGCCCACTGTCTTTAAAAAAATACAAACACACCTCTTTTTGTGTGTTTTTTCGCTTTAATCTCATATTTTGAATTTTAAGGGGGTTTTAGTATATTTGGAGACAATCTTGCATTAGTTCATGGCATAATATGAGTAAGGTAAGCTATATATGTCACTCAGGCAAACTATGCAAGTCCAGTGGTCTGCCTAACCATTGGACTTGCCTATTGCACTTTTAAAATGTGTGTTCATTGGCATAAATAATAAAGACTGCTGAGTACTGATGGAAATATTTTTATTGTTTTCTTATGTGGATATCAGTTTATATTAATAAAAGTTTGGATTGCTGATAAATCATGCATTACACACACTGAATGGCTAAACTATAAAATGTAATGAAAATATATATAAACATTTATTAAGTGGTATTCATAAATTCCAAAGATAATTAGTTAGGAATATTTTTATAATTTTGTCTTTTTAATAATTTATTATTTAAATAATTCATAGCATCAAATTTTGTAACTTTTTGGCCATTAAATGACAACAGAAAAGATACTTTTCAAAAAATTCAGAACTTTATATTTTTATAGGAGATGGAAACATTGTGAAATGACCCATGACATTAATGTGCTGCATTGAGCACCTCCATATAGGTTATGAAGACACTTCCTGTCAAACCAGCTACTAAAATTCTCTTCTTAAATTTGTTTGCCCAAATTTCATGTTAAAGAACAAATAGACAAAGAATATGGCAAGCTTCTTCACATTTGCAACTCATTATTTAGTATCTTGAAAGCATTTGATCTTTATTAACAGTGTTCATACTGAAGTTGAGATATAGCGCTCACAAATGTCTTCAGAGGAAAAATAGTATGTCACAAATAGGTGAGGCCATTTAATATTTGTTTACATATGCAATCAGTTTATGCAAGAATTCAACAAATTATTTTTAGTTGACTGAAAAAGAATAAAGTTATATTATAATAATGTGCAAGTCAAATGTTTTTAAATTACTCTATAAGCATATCCATGCATATATGCATTTTTACTTCTGTGTATATCTAAATACCTACACAAATATACATAAATTATGTAAGTCAGGATAATAGTCACAATATAAAAGATGCTGAAAAAACTAGAGAAGTTATAGCTGGGGGTTTAAAATACTAGAAATATATAGCACGTGTTACTTGCTGCGACTTCTGTGCTTTTGCCTGAAGAGTTTACAATTCTCAGCTAGCAGCAGCCAAATTTTCCAACTATTCAAGGTTTGACCATCCTTACTCCAATCTTCCCAATGAGTTGCAAAACCTGCAGCAGAATGACATTTCACGGCACGCTTACAAAGGAGCAGGAATGCCAGCCATAGTGTCTTGGACCAATTCCAAATTAAATAATTACAGTCTGTTTCCTCTGTTCCTCTCTCTTCCTGCCAATTACAGTGTGGGCTAGCGGAGCATCCTGCCCCACTCTTCAGTTTCACACTCTGCATGGACACAGCTGCTCTGTTGTGTGCTGGAGGTGACCATATTTCCATGCCTCCCAAATCTGTTGACAATGTGTAGAGCATTTGGGAGTGTTTCAGAATGAAAAGAAAAATTTAAATGTAAAATCAGTATCTCAGAGTTTCTTTGAACACATGTCAATGCAAGGTTAAGTGAATCTAGATCACCCCATTTTTACTGACTTTGATAAGTTTTATAAACATGTCCAAAAGGCTTTTATTGTATCATTTATTTGTATAGTTGGAGAGATTTATTATGATCTGGAATTTGTTAAATAGTGCTCAAATATTTGAAAAGGCATTAAGGATGTCTACGAGGTTGAGTGTAGAAAGCCATGAGCTGCAGGGATCAGTTTTCTCCAAGCTCAGGCTGAAGTAGTTGCGCTGCTTCCAGAGCAAACCCAACTTTTATTCAACCCGGGTCTTAGGTATACTGAGCCAGTATCAGTCTGCTGTCAGGCAGGTGGATCCTAAGTGAAAGTTAACTACTTAAAAAGGCAAGACTAAGTATTTGAACCATTAGACTGTACAAGTATAATGAGTTCATCTTCATTTGTTGCCTGTACTGAAAAAAAAAAAGGCTGCTTGCTTATATTCAGAAATTTCATAGGCTGGTTTGGGTTGGAAGGAAACAGTTCTAGGCAAGAATAGCATCTACTAGACCAGGTTGTTCAAAGTCCCATCCAACCTGGCCTGAAACTCTTGAGGGACGGGGCATCCACAACTTCTCTCAGAAAACTGTTCCAGTGCTTCACCACCCTCACCATAAAGGAATTTCTTCCTAATATCCAGACTAAACCTGTAGTCTCAGTTTTAAAGCTGTACCCCCTGCTTCTATCACTATGTGCCCTTGTAAATAGACCCTCTCCAGGGCCTCTCCAATATATTTGATTGCATTTGTTTGAAACAATCAACAAAGAACTCGAAGTATTAGTTTTAAGGGATCTAATTACTTATATGCACTTTTAGAGGATTTGACAGATAAGGAGAGGTTGAGAGAAATGGGACTCCATACCCTGGAGAAAAGAGGGCTTAGGAGGATACAACTGATGTGTGAATACCTGCTGGTATTCAGTGGATATTTTGGAAAGCTTCTCTTAAACACACCAAAACTGACTTCATGGTAAGATAGCCAGACTGCTGAAATCAATGGACATTTGGCAGACAAAGATGTGTTGAACTTTCTTAGCTAATAGTTTAGTTTAGTTTAGTTTAGTTTAGTTTAGTTTAGTTTAGTTCAGTTTAGTTTAGTTAGGTTTAGTTTAATCTAGTTCAGTGTGGGCAAATGCATATCAGGTATAGTGCTAATAATACTAGGCAAATATATTTATTTTTTAGTTCAAATATTCAAAGTCTGCGTGTCTTCTTTCTGTGGACTATCTGGGGTTTGTCTACCCTTTTACAGCCTTCAGCAGGGATTAAGTTATGGTGCCTCTCACTTCATTATTATTACACAGGAAGCATAAAGCCCTGATCTCTTAAGAATTTTTCTGAATGTTTTTTTTTCTATAACGCGATTAAATAAGATGAACCTAGTGCATCTTTTGGAGGGTGAGAAGCAAAAGGCATATCTTATTTGTAAGGTGACACCAGTGATAACGTATACACTCTTCTCCATTTTGCCCCATAAACAATTGTATGCATTTCAAGTGATGCTGAAGTAGTAATTCTGTTGTTCAGAAACCTTTGAATTTTTTGCACTTCTTGAAATGCAGGAAGGAAGCTGTGAAATACACATCACATATATACAGATGTCAAGTACAGTTAATGAGGAAAAGCAGATGCATTCCTTAATAGCAATTAAACAGGAGGAGGGAACACACTGTCTGCTTCAATTAGGAATTTTCTCTTCGAGGCTCCCTACTTGACAAGGCTTGTCAGCTCCTTCACCTCATTTATATCAATATACTTTTACATTACTCCTGGAAATATACACCAGATAAAAAAAACAACCCACCAGACTTCTATGTGAGATAGGATTATAGATTTGCAGCTGCAACTGCAATGTAAGTCCTTTAAATTGTGACATTTTTCTATAACAGACACATGATAGACACTGACAAACTACTGCACAATATTTAAAAGATATTAAGATTAAAGTTATCTCATACTGGAACTTTACAAAATACAAAATCATACATATGATTCTCCTTTCAGTATGTCTCAAAATGGGATTTTTCTCCTTTTACAATGATAAACTTTTAAATTCTCTTTGTACATGGGTCTGATCTTTGCTTCTTGTAGCAGTGTATGCTACTTGCGTTTACAAAGTTTCATATTGATGATTGCAGACCACCATAGTGGTCTCCGATTCACCAAGACAGTTTTGAATTCTAGTACCATCTCCCAGAGTGCTTCCAGAGTCTATTTCAAACTCAATTTCTTAAGTGTACCCTGTGTATAAACAGCCCAAAACTGCAAAAGTGCTGAACAGAATCACACAGACAAATTATTCTTGCAAAGTTTTGCTTGAAATTATCTACTATCTTGACAGATAGCTCCTGCTTGAGGATGTTTTTAGAATATTATGAGTTCAGAACAACCTTAGAGTGTTTACTTTTTAGATAAATCTTTTTGAAGTGTTCATAAGGATATTATGTGAGACAAGGCCAAGGAAAAGTTGAAGTACAACCTCTAAGTTTGTCGTTGTTTCTTTCTCACGTAAATCAAACACATCATTGCTCGAACCACCATTGAATATACAGATCTCTTGAGCAGACCCTTCTTTCCATTCCTATTTGTGTTGTATCCAAGTGATTCTGTGGTGCCTTCTGCTGAAAATACCTTCCCACTCTGAGTTTGGACAACATGGATCGTGAGACACAATAAGGAAGGACTGAAACAATCCTATGGCCACCGTGACTATTCCAGCAAAACATCTTTTAAAGTGCTGTTTTCTGGGATACCCCTTTCTCTGAAGCAGAAGATCAGCAGACTCCCTTAGTCTACCATGACTTCATGTGTGCTCACTACTTTTACACCCATCCTCAGCCTTCTCATCTATTTTTTTTTGTGTAATTCCTATTTATTTTTCAGGTTATTAAAGTGTTTCTGTGCTTGCATGTAGTGAGAAGACTGTAATTTAATTTTGAGTTTTCATCATATATTTGTGTATTGGCATTTAAAAAGATTTAGGGAAACCTTTTTAAAAAGATGTTAAGTTCCAACTGACTGTAACATGTAGGAAACCCTTATTAAAGGCAGAGTATATAATACACACCCCCAGCCCACACAGGTATCATGGAATCAGAGAACATCTCTGGAAAATTCCAGGGATGAGACCCAGTAACACAAATAATTACTTGCATATTGCAAATATTTATCTGGAGTAAATAAAGAGCAAGAGAGGTTCTGGTGCAATGACTCACCTACTGACTGATATGGTAAACAGTTAGAAACAACTGTGAAAATGTCTTCGTTAGATTTTTGTCATTTCATAGTTTTTCACAGATGAGTTATTCATCTCCTCATCATCTATTTCCTCTTTTCAGTATGAATAATGTCACAATAAATCCTCTGTTCAATGTTTCTCATTAAATGATACAAGTAGGAACACCAGAGCCAAAAAAACAGCTAAGAAAACTAGGAATAATGTGTCATAATGTGGCTAATATGCAGAGGGAACCAGACACTCTGTAACGTCTCAGCTATATCTGGGTACATAAAAGAGTTTAAAATACCACAATAATAGTTACAGTGATGACTCTACCTTCATTAAAGAGAGAAGCACTTTATTGTGACCACTTTGTTTAGTATATGAAAACTAAACTTGCTTAGGGTCTATACTGAACTGTACATACATCAAACAGCTGCACAGCCCTGGCCTGTGTAGAGCCAGCTCCACACAGGGAAGCAGCAGAGTCACATTACCACAGATGATTGACTGGCCCTTGTGGGTGACACGGTTAATTAGCCAGAGCTCATCACCAGAATAACACTGCTGCACTGCTTATCAGATCTAAGGTAGCATCATGCCCGTGTCATGACCGACAGATAACCAGCTCTCTCAGAGCACATACCCACACAGGCACAGATAAAGAGCAGCAGGGCTCAAATACCCAGTCTGATCCCATCAATGACAGAGTCCACTGAGTCCCATGGGGTTATTTCTGCTTCAGGATAAGTAACTTGCCTTTTGAGATGCACCCAATCTAGATTTAAAAACTGCCAGTGATACCACACTTCTTCAGTGCGTGAATATAGGCATTAATTTAATGGATTTCTAAGGAAAAAAAAGTTCCTTATTTTGTGTTTGAGTTTCAGCTTCACCTTTTTGCCAAAGGAGCTTGTCAGACCTCTGATTGCTGGACTGAACAGCTCTTTGCTCTTTGTCCTGTTTTGTGTGCTGTGACCAGTTATCCTTAAGTCATCACGTTGATAAGCTGAGTAGATTGCACTGCTGGAGACTTTCCAGGTCCTAAATATTCCCATGGCTTTTTGTTGACCCTGCTCCAAATTATTCACATCCATCATGAATTCTGAGCACTAGAACTGGACGCTCTATTCCAGTAGCAATTGCTTCTTTGCCAAGTGTGGCAACCCTGTAACCTTCCACTTCTGTGGCTATACCTACGGATAGTATTAGCTAATTTTTTTCCATGTATTTGAAATAACACGTCCTCTTCAGAATCTCTATTTCACAGGAAAGTCCTCTCTCTTGTTTTTATGGCTTAGTTTTCTATTCCTATATGACGGAGCCTCTATTTGGCTGTACAGAAATGTCTCTTTTTTTCATATTCTTGCTTACACAGTGTCCCTGGAAACACTTTGTTGCTGATCCATCTCTTCTTAATTTTTCACTCCTCTTATCCTATGTCATCATGAGATTTTTTTCAGAGAAAATGTGATGTCCTTTTACCTAGTTATTGGCAAAAATGCTCAATTACATAGAACAAAAATTGTCCCCCTGGCACCTCTTGGAAAACACAGCTAACCAAACAAGACACAGATAAACTCATATCTACAATTATGTTTGGAGATAAACAGTTTTGCATCAGTGTAATGTGCACTGCATTGACCTGGTTTTCTGTGGTGTATTAGTGAAAATCTCAAACAGTACCAAGTCAAACCTCTACTAGAAGTTACTCAGTTCTCCAGCCATACTTGGATCTTCATTCAAATATTCCGTAACTTTGTCAAGATATATTTCTCTCAATTCTATTGATTGAAATTAATTATATTAACATATTTTAATATTTTTAATCTGTGTATGTATACTACTTCATTATTTGTCCTCATACTGTGCTCTGACTGCCAGTCCTGCATTATTCAAGTCTGGGCTTTTATCCATTTTGTGTTTTAAAATAATGGCACAATGTTATCTTCTCTGCAGTCCTCTGGAAATTCCAAGGCTTCTTGAAAAGGAACCAGAGGTTCTTTACACTAATCTCAATATTAATCTTGACAAGGGCTTGGTTGCAAGCAGATTGGAACTGCTAACTTAAAATCATGTGATGCCTTGCACCTGCTAGCTATGCTTAGTATCACTGGAGGATATTAGATCAGCATCCTCCAACAGGAAGACATAATTTATTTTTCTCCCCAGTCCATAATAAAGAGCTGAAGCACTTATGGAATGCTTCTGCCTTCTCTATGTCAGTCATTGAAATTCTATTAGGGTCATCCTGCCTTTATTATGGTTTGTATTGGTTTTGTTTGGACCTACACAGAAAATACTTTATCTTTAACCCAGATGTTACTCTTCCATTCCATAATCTTTTTTCATTAATTTTATTTATTTGCTGGCTTCTATGCTGTTAACTGACACCACTCATAAATATATCTCTGATATCACTCATAAATATGTCATCTTTTTTATTATTTGTTCTGCTCTGATTTCTCATACATTGAAGCTGCTTCTTTTCTTAGATACAACACTGTTTTCTTTGAGATAGTGTGGCTTTCTCAACCTCTAGTAACATATTTCAAAGCAAGTCCTAGTTATCCATATTTCTTTTCATATTTTTCCTTCTGACTGGATATGTGCATCATATTGAGTGATAAGAATCAGTTCTGTGCATTCAGCTAAGAGATGCAGACTGAATAGCAAAGGCTGCCACCCCCAGATGAATCTGGCATCCTGCTGCTTCAGCTATCTGGCAACAGACCAGCACAGGTTCAAGGAGAGAAAACAACCTCAGAAGGATCTAGTTACCATGGCTTTGTGCAGAAAGCAGTGAAAGCCTCCCCATCACCAGACAGCAGTACCACCCTCATGTCAGCAGAGATGTATAGGAAAAGACATATAGGAAAGCTTTGCTGACACTGATGAACTAAACTCATGTAGCATTCAACAGCTATGTCTTCATAACAGCATACACAAGACAAGGGTCAGATATTGAAAATAAATAAATTCTATTGTATGTTAGTTGCAGTCATTGGTATTCTTTTTAATAATGTATACTATTTGTACAGCCTTAAAATGGGTTTTGTTTCTTTTTATATTTATTACCTACTTTGAGGCAAAGAGAGAAAGCAACAAATTAAAAGGAAAAATCCCTCATACAGTATTTGGTTTGTTTTTTCTCTGGTTGTGATAACTAGGAGCTTTAGTGTGCATGTTTGGACACAAATATGAAGGCTACAACTTACCCTGTTGTCTGATCCCAGGAAAGGGCAGAGTATCATTCCATTCTTTTTCTTGGCTCCACACATCTAGTCTGCCAGCACGAACACTTCCTGTAGCACTTCTGTAAAAAAGAACTCAATGGTCACAAATGTCAGTTGTTCTTTTGATGTGTGGCTCTGGTGTTCTTCCTGCTAGCCTTCCATGCCAACTTGCTTTCCCAGCACCAGCTTCATGGCAAAGCAGCATGGTGACAGAGGCCAGGTGGAAATAATCTCCCCTAAGCAAAAACCACAGCTTTGGTAAACATGAAATGTTTTATTTTGGAAAAGAGATGTGTCTCTACAGACACTCTAAGATTCTTAAAACAGAATACCTCCAGTGAAAACTGTTACTGTCTACTATGATGGTTTGGCTGATAAGAAAACAAAGAATAAAGTGAAACATAAACACTTACTCATCACTAAATAATACATTTAGAAAACTAAAATCCTTTGTGTTTTCTCATAGATTAAATCTGTCAAATTATTTCATTTAAAATATTTAAAGTATTTAAAAAATAAAAAGCAATATGTTTTAGAAAAGTTATGTAATATATTGTCTTTTGCCTTTTTATAAGTCTCTTGTCTACATGTCAGTACCTCCAGAGATCCCTTCCACTTTTTTCAGCGTTCATGGACACCCGCTGTTTTTCCTTTAGCAACACAGCCAGCCATTCTATTATAGCAGTCAATCAAATTTGATTAGGCATGATTTTTGATTAGGCAGATCACATTCTTTTGCTCCATGTACCTGGAAATGGCCTCCAGGAGGATTTCCTCTATCACTTCTCCACAGACTGAAGTGAAACTGACTGGCCTGTGGTCTTGCAGATCCTCTTCCTTGCACTCCCTGAAGGTGTTCGTGACATTTGTTTTTCTCACATCTTCAAGAACCTCCTGCACTCTCTACTGTTCCTCAAAGACCAAGCTGAAGGGTATCCCAATGCCATAAACCAGCTCCCTTAGCAATCTTTGAGGCATTCTGTCTAGCCCTGTGAACAGAATGTACGTGTCCAATTTGTTTAAGTAGTCTCTAATTCCAACCTACCCTACTAAAGGTAACAGTTCTCTACCCCCAGACTCTGCCACAGAGATTTGGGAAGCTGCAAAACAGACCTTGCCAATAACAACCAAGTCACTCTGCCAACCTGTCTTTATCTTTCATCATTAAGTCATGCATCCTATTCAGTGGCAGATTTTTATTTTTGTTGGTTTTCCTTTTTCTCCCAACATACTTATAGAAGTCCTTCTCATTGCCTTTCCTATCTCTCCCCAGCTTAAACTCCAGCCCTGTCTGGGTCTTCCTGACTTTATCCCTTCAAGCTCCAATTTCTACACTCCTTAGCTGATTCCCACTTCCATTTTCTGTGTATTTCCATTTTGTGTTTGAGCTCAGCCAGGAGTTCAAGTTCCCTGCTCAGCCGAGTTGGCTGCCTGCCACACCTGCTGTTTCCTGCACATCCGGATGGTCCTCTTGTGCTTTGAGGAGCTGTCCCTGGAGATCACTGCCCTGCCCTGCTCCTTTGAGTGAGGTCTTGCTACGGAAGTCACTGCCAAAGAGTTCAGCGTTTCTACAATTCTGCTAGAAGAACAGTTTATATTAGGGTTTCCTAATCCACTTCAGACAAAGCAAACCAGGTAAACTGCTTAAAAGAAAGAAATTAATCTAATCAATTTTTCCTGCAACGAGTTAAGTATTCACAAGTTGCTTTAGGAGTGGATATAGGGCTGTAAATAGCATAGGTGGTTACAAACACCTGGAGGGAAACAGACAACTGAAACTTGGTGAATCTATGTCTTCAGCCCAGGCTCAAATGGGCAACATTTAGAGCAAAATTAGGAAAGGTTGATCTGGCACTAATCAAAGTGAATGTTTTTCAAGTTAGGTGTCAGATCTCCCACCCCCAGCACACAACTTTACATCCATATATATACATGCAATTGTTGAACAAATAATTTTAAATTAATTTTGATATTTTAAATAACCTATATACCTCTAGATACCTGAGGTATTTTGATACTTTCTTTCATTGTCTTTTACTAAGGGTATTTCGTTTTCTCTTAAACTCTTCACGTGCGAGAATGAAAGGTTCTTCCAAACATGAGGTTTCAGCCAAATGAGTGGCAGAAGTCAAGATCATCTCAGAAAGGGCAAAAAAGAAAAGGAAAAAGAAAAATATTGAAATTGCAGCTTCATGATCTGGTTTATGGGATAAATCCTTAACTTCCAGGGTAAAAAAAAAAAGTAGAAGCATTTTTTTTTAATTGATAAAGCCCTGAAAACATCTGAAAAATTAAAACTACTCCTGCTCTTGAAATAGTTGCATCACCTCCTTGCAATCCTACTGGATATCCATACTTCTGGAGCCAATGCACAAGCACTCCAGCAGTGATTGTGGTATTTCTCGTTGTCCTCACCTTGCCAGCAGGCTTGGAAAGGCTGAAGAATAGGAGAGCTGGAATAGACTCTCCACAGTTACACATGGGCATTGCCACTGCGCAAAATCACAGCTCCTGGCCTTTAATGTGCTACTGCCCTGTTGCTGCAAATTCTCCGCTGCATGGGGTGTCCTACTGATCACAGATACCAATTGTGTGGTTGATATCCACTTGAGAAATGATTTCTCTCATACTCTCAGGAGACATGATAAAGAGCCTTTACTAAACCCTTGCTGGCGCACCTCCATCATGGCTCTCATTTTGTTGGAACCATGAGGGCTGGCACAGCAAGGAAAAGTTGGGAAAGGCTTAATGACTGGTCCCCTGGTTGTGGGATACACCGAGGCCACCTCAGCACATGGGTCCCATGTGATACCTCTGCCAAAATCTCAAGAGAAGGACAGAGTCCATCTATCTGCTCCCAACTAAACAACCAGATCTTGTTAGTTGCAAATATAGGTTGAATTTGCTTGTATATTTGCATTTGCATTTCAATCACATTGCTGGCAAATAGTCAAACTAATGGGGGAAATTATCATTCAGTTCCAGCCTTATATTTATTGCAGCACTTTTATAAAAATCAGTCACAAAAAAAGATATAAACATAAGTGCGTTGGAAAACAAAAAAGGCAGCAATTTTCCTCTTTCTTTTAAATGTGTACACCTTTTTTCCCAGTGATTTCCTGGCTAAAAATTCTAATGTTCCCTCCACTGCTTTTTTTTTCGTAATGATTTGCCATTGTTAAATCTCCTCCTTCTTACTGGAAATAACATTTCATTTTTCCCTCTCTTCAAACATCCTACTCTGCAGATGAGCAGGATACAGAAAAAGGCACACCTACTTACTGAATCTAAACATGCCTGAGTTATCATGACATCTTCAAAGTGCTCCTCTTCCTTCCACTCTTCCCCCCACCCTTGTTGCCACATACATATTACAATTGCTTTTGATGTCAATGTGTCTGGATTCCTGGTTCTAGTGACAATCATCATTTAGGATACTTAAAAGAAAAATTGAAAGAGGAAGAACAAGTCAGACTAGACCTATGTATTGTTGCAGGAAGCCTTCAAAACATAAATCGTTTTAGACACAAGAATAATTGGATTAAAATCAGGGGTATTTAATCCATTTGTTTTAAGAGGCTGGGAGAATATGTTAAAAGCCCAAGGTCTAAGGGGCACAGGTAGATGCATGGTTTGTAACCATAGCATAACTGGGTACACTGAGTATGCTAGGAACCAGGAACCAAAGAGCAGATTAATGGTATCAGCCACGCTAAGGCCCGATAGATGTTCTCCAACTAGAACAGCTGAAGATGTCCTGCCTGCTCTCCCCAGTGTCTTCTGGTGTGGCAGAGTTGATGTGCTCAGTAATGTGTGGTGAGACACCTCCCCGAGGTCTCTGAATCATCTCCCACAGATCCCCTCCCCAGCCCTCTCCCCTGCAGTTATTGACCCAAAAAACAACTCTATACGGGCAGTGACATTTTGGGTACAGTCCCACATCTACACCAGTGAATGTGCTGTGGCAGTTTGCATCTAAGCAGGCACAAGATTGCTACCAATTTGGCACAGCTGAGCAGCTCAGCATAAAGCTCATGTTTATACTTAATTAGGATTTTAAATTATGCCTGTTTTCTGAGAAACCCAGTCTGGCAGGTAGACTCTGTGCATACAGAACACACTTCTAAGGCATAAACTCCATGAAGAACACACCAGTCATGACCACCTTCCTTCTAAATTTCAAAACCAGGCTAGTTGCAATGCAAAAAAAATTGCATTTATTATTAAAAAAAAATAGATATTCACTGTCTTATTTCTTCTCAACCCTTTATAGAGCAACTCAAGAGACAGTACTTTCTAAAGAGAAGGAGATGACAACACTGTTTTCAAATGTCAGTTTGCCTTTTCTCACATCCAAAACATGTACCAAACATCAGGCTGCTTATGTCAAGAGGCAAAGCCCTGATGTTCATCTGAGCTACTCTACATAAATCAAAAGTGCAGCCAAGATTGATTAGTCTGGAAAACAGCAGAAAGCTGATTAGTCTTCTCCAGCAATTAGGACACTCACAAATATGGGCTTCTCATTCCTACTCCAATGTCTGCATTTGACACAAAACAGTCACTAGCTAGCATGAGCGCCGAGTGCATTCATGATTTTCTTTGCTTGCTAAATTTTGTAAAGCCCTAGTGTAAAGAAAAAAACACCCCAATGAAACCTGTCTTTCTTCACCAGAAAGAATAACTCATCAACACATTTCAAAAGTCATCACAAAAAAGCTGGATTTGCTGTCTGAGACTAAACAGGATCTATTCAAGCCTCTATTTAGAACAAGGATGGTAAGGTCATGGCAAGTCAGTCAGCAGAAGTATTTAATTCCGAAATCAAATTATTTTGGATTGCTATTTGTATTTTTTTGCTATATATTAAAAGAGAAGAAACTCATTAAGCTGCAACTTGTGAGATAGGCTAGTATTAGTATTAGGTATTAACTCTAAATTCAGATTTTTTTAGGGTGGCATAGACAGCAAAGATACATCAGTGATAACATTGGCACAGATACACACAAATCTAAAATTGCTGATGGGAAAAATCTTACACTTTTCTTAAAACAAACTGTAAATAAGACAGAGTCTACCTAAATGTCACATGAAATCTGGGATTTCTGTCAATGCATTTATGTTTTGTTTTTTCTTCTGCACTAGGAAGATTTTCTAAAATGTGTTGGGGGGAGAGTATGTGTGCAATATTATGGGCATCTAAAAAAGATATTTAAATTCTGTTTCATTTTCAGTACCATAAATTATCTCTGAAACAAAACAAACAATAAAACATGTCTAAAATTTCAAACCTAGAATTGCACATATGGGTTCTTTGTCTTTGAATAAATTTATTTAATGTTTTAAATTTTAACAAGGTCAGTGGAGAACATTATGATTTCTTGTATACAAGTTCTTTGGGCTCTTTTAAATAGATTAACTTAATTTGAGAGTATGATATAATGGGTGTTATATTTGGGTTTTTAGTCCCAAATTCCAAATGTAGTCAATCCATATGTGTGTACATTTCTGCAGGACGTCAGACAAAACCTCTGGGAAAATCCAGCCTCAGCAACCAGGGGGATCTACAATCTTATCACCTTAAAACCAGCGATGCTCTATCTGTGTTGGCATCTGGTCTGTCACTAAGGTCACAGGGAGCAGACCACAGGCAACATTCCTGCTCCAGGACAGAGGACCATACCACCCAGGCTATACATTACACACAGCTGTTGCCTGGCCCAGGCAGCCAACAGAGAAGTGTGCAGGATCTTTACTGTTCCTCACAATTCCAGAAAGCATGCGTAGTTATCAATGGCTATGTTGCTTCACGTGGCTTCATTTTCTGCCTGGAAACTTAATTATAGTAGATTTAAGAGAACTTTTAATATCCATTTAAGATTCAGTGTGGAAACCCTGAATAATATCCCAATCTCCTGTCTACCTGACCTGGATTTGTTTGCAGCATGACTAGACATCAGCTGCACAGGAGGTTTACTGAGAACATGTCCAATTGCAGAATGTTTCATTTTTACTTTCACGTTTCAAAATGAAAGGGTAGATTTAGACTAGATATTGGTTTGCCCTGAGCATGGTGAGGCACTGGAATAAGCTGCTTAAAATTGTGAATGCACTCCTCCCACCCCTCCTCCATTCCTGGGACACAGGGAACACTCACATTCCTAGGACATTCTCTAGATCAGGGATGCAAATGTTCCCCAGATGAGTCTGTGTTATGGTGCATGCATCAAGCTCTGCTGTAATCCTTTTATTAAGAAAAAGTGGTTGAGCAGTCCCAGCAGAACTGAGCTAAAGCCAGGATGCCTTTCTTCCACAAATTTATCTTCTCCCAAGGATTCAGGAGCAGTGAGCTGGTTGGCAATCCTATTACCTCACAGATACTGCCATTACTCACAGAGTCACAGAATGATTAAAGTTGGAAGGGACCCTGGAGGTCATCTGGTCCACCACCACTGCTCAAGTAGAATCACCTAGAGCTGGTTGCCCAGGACCATGTCCAGACAGCTTTTCCAGTGGAGGACTCTATAACAACTGTGGGAAGCCTGTTCCAGTGCTCATATTCCCCACAATAAGAGTAGTGTTCCCTGACATTTGAGTTTGTGCCCATTGCTTTGTGCCTTCATCCCTGCTCAGAGATTCAGCTTTAGCAGCAAATCCCTGCATCATTACTTTGGCAGTGATTATATAAAATAGTAACTAAGGATTCAAAGTTCTTTGTAAAAAGAAGGATTCAGGAAACAAAGCTCTCATTTCCCGTTTCATGAGTTCCATGTCCTGTTTCCATTCACACAGTGAAGCCAACCAAGTGTTTTCCATGTGCTCAGTGGAGCACAGGCACCTATCAGCTGCAGAGGGCTTTGTCTAGTGCAGGTAGCTAAGGACTCTCCAGACACAGAAGGGCTTACAGTCCACAGGAATCACAGGTACCTCGACTGGAAGGCTCCCTGCATATTCTCATTGGCCTGTAAATGGATCAAATCAATAGAAAGCAGATTCCTTGATGTATCAGATGGCAAAAACTATCACATAAAATAAATAAATTGTTAGTAGTGTCTAGTAAACACATCATGTCTTTAAGCACTATCTTACTGTATTGGAATGTAACAAAGATTGAAAGACATGAAGACAAGCAGCAATTACATTAATAATTTTGTTTATTGCTTGCTGAGTCACTTGAGTCATCCTGAAAGAGACTGAATGACTTGTTTGGCAAGTCTCTCTGAAGAACACGTACTTAACATTTAACAGAAGCGTTATTAGCTTGCCCTTTAATACCCTCTGTACTTCAAACCTGACAGAAGTTCAGCATTCAGCCTCCTCTGCACTCAATCTAAATCCCATTAAAGTCAATGCAAGTCTCTCCCATTTTAATGGGATTTAAATCAAGCCTTTAATCCTCAGTGTCTCTGTCCTTTGTGTCATTCACAGACAGAAAATTATGAATGCGTGTTCGTGATGCAGATATTGCTGTAATTGGAGGTGAATGATAGCAATCAGTCCAAATTACTGTGAAAAATACACCTTTGTGTCTCTTTCCTATTGAGAGCAGAGTATCTTGTATACCTTAAGAAAAGTTAAAGAAAATATTTAAGCTGTAAAATCTTGGAGCCCTTCACCCTGCTAAATCTACACCTCTGAAGGGATTCATCTGCATTAATAAACTTGATTAAATATTGGAATCTATTCCTTCAAGTTCCCTTTACAGTGCAAAAGAGTCACCTCCAGAGGGCAATTCATCTGATCTGTCTTACATGCATGCTTTCAGCTGAGATGAACAGCTTTCTTCTGATGCTTAAGTCTTGCCATTGATCATACTGGTTGAATGGATAGCATAAATATCTCATGTTTAGGTGTCTATAATTAAGGCAGATATATCTCACCTCTTACAGAAAATTTTTTTAAAAGAGGTGCCCTTTAAGCCTGGAAAATAGGTAATCCACCTCTACTGTGATGGTGTTCTGTTATATTTCTAAAGCTAGATACAAGGAGCATAACATGCTGGTTTTCAAAATTAATTTTTTCTTCAAACTCAAATACACATTTTACAGAAAAGCCACTATTTTTATACACACATTTTGAATTACAGAGATATCATCACATGTCTTGTTAGGTTATTGCTATGAATAATTATCCTTACTACTACACACATTATTCCAGCTCTGGTAGAACTTCATAATTTCTTTAGTATTTGATATAAATCCTTTCTAATAATTTGGAGTCCATACATGCAAGACTTGCATTTACCCTTTTAATCACAGAAGTATTTGAGGAGCACATAGATAATTTGTTCACTGAAATTCTTTGGTGCTTTTAGGCATATTGTTTTTCAAGGCATATATCCTTGAATAGTAATATGGTCTACATTCACTTTTCCTGCAGTGAATGCTCCATAATTAGCTGTAATATAAACCTGTTTACCTCCACTGAAGAGACTGTGAATTTGCTCTGCTAGCAGAGCTATTGCAGCAAAACAAAATATTGAAGGTGTTTTTCCACCAGTGTGTCCACCACTCCTACTTTAATGATGCTCACTAAGCCAAGATTAGAGCTGCATATTGTGTGGACAGATAAATGAGTTTAGGGTGTGTGTTTTTTTCCCCCAGCTCAGCTGACATCATACCGACAGAAAAACTTTCCATCATAGACCATAGAAATTTTGTCCACAGAACTTTACTAATAAAATTATACAAAGAGCAAAAAAATGACCAAAAGAAACAAAAAGAAGCAAACCCAAAGAAAATTTAATGTATATATACTATATATGCATATAATGTATATATAGTTTTTACACTAGAATAAGAAATATTGCCTCATTTCTATGTATTTCGTTGTTACAGAAGTTCCAGCCCAAAAATCTGTCCCTTGGTGCTATCACAGTGCTGAAGAATGTGTGACACCTGTTAAGAGTCTAGCAAGCAACATGAGCTGCAGGAATGATGTTTCCTCCTCACAATTTAGCTGTTAATTCTCTGTGTTACTGACAAAATATAAGTACTATAAAAACTTACTATTGAGAGTTCACTTGTGGACATTGTGATGAGGTTCCTTTATTACACACTATGCAATTATCTAACCATTAATTCTTTTGTTTTTTTTCCTGACTTGTATTTAAGGGGAAAAAAACAAGTCACAGAAGACTAGTTAAAATTGAATAGAGGGAGGTAATTTTTTTTGCTGAATTATCTGAAAATATAAAAAATATGTAGTTAAACTACATTATAAACTAGCCACTGTAATATGTGTTAAAACATAGGAAAAGTTATTAACCTTTGTGTCACATAGAAGATGCATAGCTATGAGCAAGAGAGTTCTTCAAGTCAAAAGTAATTTTTACAATTAGCACATATATTAATGGATGTGTTTTCAGCTGAGGAGAGTGTTATGGTGGCATAGAAACGTAAAGATCTTGAACAAGTGAACAACTTGATATGAAAAAGTCTTTTATAAAGCTCAGAAAGACTTGTAGGTGGTTGAAAGGCTCTAAGATTTTTCTAATAAAATCATTATCAACCAAGCTACCCTTGAGGGGAAAGAAAGAAAAAAAAGAAAAGAAACAAGTAGGGAGAGTGAAGACAATTGAGAATCAGGAGTCAATTTTTAATTTGTGGGACTACTTGAGTGCCTACAGCTCACAGCTACTGGCAGATGCAACCACAGCAGCCGCAGTAGGTTGCTTGTGCCTCGTCTTCACAATGCTTCCTTTTGTGTGATGGCTGCAAATGTTTGACAGTCATTACAAAGTCATCCAAGGAAATACTTCCTTTCCATGTACAAGATCCTTTTCGTGGGTTTTTAACACTGAGCATTCTCAGCAATTCAGCTATCATTAGCAAAAGAATAGTTTCTTACAGCATGCCTCTGCCCTTAAGGGTCTTTTATAAAGAGGACAGAAGCTCTTTGTTGTCACTCCTTCACACGTTATTAACAGAAAGAAGAGGGGCTTGTTACATGCCCGCTGCAATTTGTTCTTTTTTAGGTTCATTCAGATTTCATGATGTCCACTAGAAGATGGATTAACCCAGATTCAGTGAGACTGTTTCCATACTAAATAGAAAACGAATCCAGACAAGGCAGACAGAATGATCTCTCCCTGCAAAGAATCAAATCAGCTAACGAGATGGTGAATATTCCTGCATGCCAGACAACATTTTTGTAAAACTGCTGCTCAACAAAGGAAAGTAAACCCCACTAAGATACATTATCTTGATAATTTGCTATGATCATCGTTTTGCCATCGGTTTCACTTTTTTGTCTCTGCTGCCTAATTCTTTCCATGCTACCTATGCACATCCGCTGCTGAGCCTCCCGATTGTTCTGCACAAAGCAGTAATTTACGGTGATTGCTTCCAATCCCATCACATTTGGGTCTGCAAACTGATAGCTGTGATGGGGCTGTCAGCTAGCGTAAATGTGGAATGCTCTACTGATGACAAAGTCAGCAAAGTCGAGCTGACTCAACACTAGCTGAGCTACAGCTTCCTCAGTTCAGCCTTTGGCAGAGTCCGGGCACCCACAATGACTTGTCACTTTTACAATTCTAGCAATATTTTCGATTAATTTGGGACCATGTCCAGTATGAATCATACACAACTCTCCAGCACTGCTGCTCAGGGCAGGAAGTTGAAGATTTTTCCATCGTGGTCCAATGAGTCATTTAGGTTTCTTTGAAAAATTCAGTTGTTCAGAATTTCATACAGGGGTGATGAAAATCAAAGACACAAATATGAAAAGAGAGTTCATAACAACTGTCAAGCCAGTGCTACATTTCATACTGATGTACTAAAAACTCTACAAAAAAACCTCTTGACAGTCGAGAGGTCTCAGCCTAAGGTATTTTAAGAGTATCTGAATGCCGAAGCTTAAAGACAAAATTGCTTATGTGCAGCATATCCACGAAAATCTTTTTCTTAGAGCCTCTAAATCTTCTAATATCTAGAACTAATATCTAGAATCTAATATCGAGAACAGTGCAGGGTGGGTCTACTTGCTTATTTCACAGGGAACAAGTAATTAGAGGACACTCCCTCCCTACAAGTAAAGTCCTTCCAGCTATTGGATGGGTTTGAGAAACCTCCTCTGTTCAAGGAATATGACAATCTCAGAGCCAGCACAGATTTGGTCATGTGTGTGCAGTGTGAGATGTTTTATAAACAGCCTGGTAAAGAGAGCCAACAGTGCCATGGTGGAACCTGTGGATGATATTAAGTGATTTGAGGTAATGTAAGCAAAGAGAAGCATCCTGAGTGACTGAGCAGTAAAATGGCAGGTGGAATTCAAAGCAGATAAATGTGAAGACATGAGGAAAACCATTTGGAAAAACAGACCTGGTATCACACGTAAAAAGATGTATCACATGAGCTGATGTATTCTGCAGAAAGATTCTGCCGAAAAGCTTAGGCTCAGTGTTCAAACACCAAGTAGAATATTAGGAAGCATTCGGAAAGGATAACCGAACATACCCGGAAAATCTTTATGGCATTGTTTAAATCCATCATTCATTCACACCTTGAATAAATATTGTATACAGCTTTGATACCTTCATTGTAGAAGGCATATTAGGAACTGACAAAATATTGCCCAATTTTTCCTTCTTTTCATGTCCAGACATGGCCATGGACACTGGTAGGGCATGGTACTGTGCTAGACAGATTCTCTGTCTGAACCATTCCTATGCCCTTATGTCAAGAACATTTTGTAACTGAGAGGTACAGCTTACAATTCTGAAAAATGAGTGTTGACAGCCATTCCAGCAGAAAAATGCAATTTGGCAATGGTTTACCTGTTGCATACTCAACACCATACTTCCGTGTGGGGTTGTAGGGGGAAAAGACTCAATTACAAAAACAGATTTGAAGCACAAACATGTGAGATCATCTCAAGTATAATCAGTAAGCAGGATAAACAGCTTACAGTGCCACCTATACAGATGTAAAGTTGAATGCTTATGCACATGGACATAATGCTATAGAATGCAGTAACAGCTCAGTACTGTAATCAGGGTTAAAATGTAGCTCAAAATCTTCACTGTCTATGATCAAGCCATGACAGGTACAGACACATATTGCAATCATCTAAAGCAATGCTCTAACTGGGTTATAAAATAACCTATGGCTGCTGCACAGACAGGACTTTTGATGCCATTCTCCCATGTCCAGTTCAAGCCCACCCTATCTTTCCCAGAGCTGCATACAAGACACCACCAGTGCTGGAAATCTCACAAGCAAATTTATGTGAATTCTCTAGTAATGGTTGCAAATCTCACAAGAAGCTGATTATTTCCTCATTGTCTCGGCAATATTTGTAATGTAGGAAAGTACAAGTAATTCAAAGAATAAATTTCTGCTGCTATGCCAAAATAAAATGTCATTTTCAGATCTCTGAAAATATCACAGACTCTGGTAACACCAACAGTACCCTATTGTTGGTGGTAGTTGCAAGTAACACACGCCCCATTCACTTGACTGCTCAGACACTAAGGGAGGTATTCTCCTCCTCATTCTGCTTCCCCTCCACTCGGCTGCTAAAATGACAAAAGGAGGCCAGCTGAACACTGTGGGCATTTTATGGAGTAGAAAGGCAATGCCTTCACAAGGTCTTAGGAAAACAGTAGTGCTGACACACTCAGCTGCTTCAGAGACTGAGCAACATGGAGATACAAGTTGGTCTAAGAGAGATCAGCATCAACTCATATCAACACTGTGTCTGTGGTGCTTGCTGACCATGAAAAAAATGGTGCTGAAAACCTAAATATTGCTGACAGTCTCTTCCTCAAATTTTATTTGGATTAGAGCTCACAAGTAGTTTGAGTAGGTCACCTCTAGTACTGGTATTTCAGGTATCAGCTAGGAAAAACGAGTTCAAAATTAAGCAAGACCTTGATCAAAGCAGTGGTGAGTTCTTGTGGAAGAAGATCTAACTGGTCTAACTGGTGAGAGCAGGGAGAATAGTTTTTCTGAAATGGGACTTGTGTACAGTATTTGTTTTAGAAACAAGGAGAATATACAACAATCACTGTGGCAGTAACCATGAAGTATACCCTTAAATATCTATTTTAAAAAATGGCCCACTGTAAATGAAAAGCAACATCCATAGTGCCATAGGTGTCAAAATTGAAGGATCCAGAATAATAGTGGAAAAGATAAGGACAGTTACCTCTGTAATGCCATTCACTATACAGTCATCTTAGAAAATCTGACAGCCTTCATGTTCTAATAAGAAAGCTCTAGTTCATCCCTCTACTGGTGTTTAACCCAGGATTGCACAGTGAAGGGAGAGGAAGCCATCAAAAACATAAGCTGGAAGTAGTGACAGTAACAGAGGATCCAAATCCCAAAAGTATTTTCAGCCTGAAATAGTCTTTATGCAGTGCCACCTTGTTCTTTGTGTGTTTTCAAGTTAAATTAGTGCTCCTCAGGTGTGTTAACCAGCCTGATCATGATAAATCAGCCTCCAGGAGTTCAGGTTCCCACAGGTCTGGATTGGGAAACTTTTGAGGTTACATGGGGTCCTGAGTTTTCAGTTCTTAGGGAACCCTGTGCTGCAAGTCTGATAGAATTAGAGATTTGCAAGGGCCATCAGCTATCTGTTGCAGACATCCTTAATTTTTCTTTTGAATCTTTAAAACTCAGCCCGAATCCAGGTGAATACATCTCAAATCTCAGTGTGAACATTCAAATCCAATGCTGAGAGTGCCTTTCAGCACATAAGCATAGTCCCAAACTATACCAGTTCTCAAAATGTATTAAATAAAATTGCACAGATATGTTGTTATGGTACACATAAAACTTCAGACATGCTCACTGGGTGCTTTTCTGTCTTCCACATGGTAGGGCTTAGAGAAACCCTCCTCTCAATTATATGATTCAACTAGATACCTGAATCTATGTGAAATAAACCCAGAATATACAGTCTGGACAAAAGGGTGTTCACAGTGAACAATATCTAGCAGAAAGGCCACTTAAGTATCTCAGTGAAGTCAATTGGGTAATCATAAAGTTGCATTCATATACAATATGTATGTGAGAATGAGAAATACTTTCTACAGAAGAACATTTACTGCTACATTTCTTCAAAAAGCTGAAGCAGATCATCCTATGTAGTGTTCGAGTTTGAAATCAGAAAGCAAAGTAGGAAAAAGAAGGAAAAACAACAGCAATGGCCTCCCTCTTATACTTTAGGAAATGCTTGTTTGGAAGAGTTGCATGAGAACACACGGAACTAATGTTTTTGGTTTCTTATCAGGCTGGACCAAGCTCAAACCAATGACCTCAAGGTTAAAAGCCCTACATGTATTTTCCATGTTTCTAAACAATCTAACTCTTCCTACTAATAAAATACCTTATTTGGAAGTCCATACTGATGAATTACATACAGCTTGTAAAAACAACTAAGTCTAGACAAGGATGTTGTGAGGTTATGCAGGCAGAAAATTTTAAGGCCTAAAGCCTAACTAGAATTTAATGTGGTTTCTGCCATAAAGGACAATTAAAAAGGTTTCTATAAATAGGTGGACAAA
The DNA here is from genome assembly GCA_013397245.1 of Thryothorus ludovicianus. Classification (NCBI taxonomy): domain Eukaryota; kingdom Metazoa; phylum Chordata; class Aves; order Passeriformes; family Certhiidae; genus Thryothorus; species Thryothorus ludovicianus. The sequence continues at coordinate 269,002 of VZTB01002892.1, read as the reverse complement.
AAAAGGAGAATCTTTACCCTTCATTGGATGGATATTCTGGCTGGCTGGATGAGCTCAGAGGCTTGTGGTGAACGGTGTTAAATCCAGTTGACGGTCAGTCCCAAATGGTGCTTTCCAGGGTTCAGTTCAGGGGCCTGTTTTATGTTTATCAATGATCTGAATGATGGGATTGAGTGCACTTTCAGTAAGTTCACAAATGATACCAAGCTGGGTGGGAATGTTCATCTGCTGGAAAGCAGGAAGGCTCTGCAGAGGAATCTGAACAGGTTGGATTGACGGGCCATGGCCACTTGTATGGAGTTCCAAAAGGCCAAGTACCAGCACTTTCACTTGGGTCACAATGATCCCCTGCAGAGCTACAGGCTCAGGGCAGAGTGGCAGGAAAGGTGTCCCGCAGAAAAGGATTTGGGAATGCCAGTCAACAGTAGCTGATCATCAGCTGACAGTGTGCCCAAGAGGCCAAGAAGGTCCATGGCATCCATGGCATCCTGGTCTGTCTCAGAAATAGTGTGGCCAGCAGGACCTAGGCAGTGTGTTTTGGGTGACCTCAGTGCCCACGGGTATGTGAGAGTTCTGTGTGAGTGGGAATTGCTTTGCCAAGAAAAGGTGGCTGCATATGTATGTATGAGCATGTGTATGTGTGTGTGTGTATGCAAGAGTGGAACTAGGCCAAAATCCATTCTGGGGAGGTATTGTGGCCATAACTGGCAAGGTCTGGGTGGCAGAAGGCTACAGGAGTGACTTGGTTGGGAGAAGTCCCTGAACAATCCAGTACCATCACAGCCAGTTCCAGCCAGCTCATCAATACAAGCTGTGCCAAAACAAATCCCAACTCTGTGCCTTCCTCCTTGGTCAGAGGAACACACAGTGCCTCTGCTCAGACATATTTAGGAAAGGAGCTGTCATATACCCAAAGTCCATTTGAGGAGACCCAAGAAGGGGTACAGGAGGAGACAAGTGAAGATGTAGGAGAGGGACAGAGAAGGGGACATTTTGAAGGGCATAGAGGGAGATGCACTCAAAGGAGGCACTACTTGCCAGAGGACTGGAGCCCATGGATAAGCCTGTGCCAGTGTGGACAGTGCCCATCAAGGAACAGTGGCCTGTGGAGGACCCCACACCAGGGCAGAGCAATCAGAACAAGTAAAAGTCAGGGAAAACCTGGCCTGGGTCAGTTGGTGGTGTTTCATTGAAGTCCTAAGTGTGATCCAGAGAGCCAAGCAGTCTATTCTTAGTAGGTATAATTTAGACAGGCAGTATGAAGAGGCAAGTTATAATTGTCCACAGTAATCCACAACTTAGTCTGGATGAGTCCAAATGATTGAACTTCATCAACATCAAATAATAAGTCCACCTCATAACGACTTAGCCATTTCAGAGATAGGCACTTAAAAATAGTTAAAAGATATATTGTCTTTTATGACTCTTTTCCATGCTGCCACACAAAAAAAGGCAGACTATTTTGTTATGTGAATTAGCTTGACAACTCACCTGGGTAAATTATGAAAGAAGTCTTTGAAACATATTCTGCATACTTGAATTCCTATAATTGTGTTGCTCATTAAGGCATTTACTGTGTCTGAAAACTTCAATTTTTTTCAGTTTAATGAAATTTTTGTTTAACTAACGCAGTTCTCTATGTTTGGCTGTAATCACTGAAACAGTTTGAATCAAAATGCTGTTTAATTACCTAATATTTTACTTTATTACAAAGGAAGGTAATTCAATATATAGGAAAATGAATGTGTAATTACTATGATGTTACAAAGATTAATGAGTTGAGGGAATGACAATAATATTATGGGGACACATTCCAAAAGACACTAGTTGAAAGAACTTTATGTCATTGACTTTATTAGGAGCCCTTCCAAAAGACTCAAGTTGAAAGAACTCATGCCATTAATATATTTGGGAGTAATTCCAAAAAACAGTAGTTGGAAAATCTTCTTGTAGGTTGAATTATTTGTTGGTTGAAGAAGATAAGTTAACACTTTTTGGTATTAGATGCTGGATTTTGACAGAAGTTGACTCTACTAATGGCTCTTGTAAAAGGAGCTAGGGTTTCCTGGACTAATATTAATTAAATGTTGAAGCTAACTACTTGAAATTAGGTAACTTTTTCCTGTCTTCTCCAAGTCCCTTTAAATAAATTTTTTAATGCCATGGATGCAAACATTTATTCTCTTGATTCTTTACAGTTCAGTCTTTCTATATTCTCTCTGTCTTGAATTTATTGCTGACATGTGTTGCTACTATTACTTTTTCATTTGAAGCATGCTTTTTCTGCCATAACAGATCATGCTCCTGCAGACAAGTTTTCAATTTTTAATTTACTGGCCAGTGCTTCTGCACTGATAATAGCTTGAAATGTTCACTTATCTTCTTCCACTTCGTCACTGCCTGAAAAACATATTCTCTGCAGTACACAAAGTGAATCCAATACTAGGAAATTTTCTGCAGTGTCTTACATAATTAGGGAGATAGCTTGCATATTTGTTATGCATCATATTATGTTATCCACTTTATTTTCATATCTTTTCATATCCCTATCTCAGTTATTTTCTCAAATAATTTTGGGACAGGATTTGTGTTTTCTGTCCTTTTGGAAGAACACTGAATATAGAGGAGTCCTGGCCACTGCCTAACTCCAAATAATGTCCTATCTTTGCAGCAATAGGGAACAAGTCTCCCACATATCTTTACTGTTGTGTTACTATATCCCATGTTTCACATTCCAGACTTAGTCTATTGATCTTCCTGGCCACATGCATGTTGTTTTTCATCCAATATTCCTTGTGGGGTCATGTCGAAAGGGCTGAAGCCTAAAGAGTTTACTTATGAAAAAAATGTGCAAGCATGAACTGGAAAACAGTGGATGCCAGAGTTTTGTTCCTATATAAAACATAAAAATAAATCCTGGCAGATCTGGTTTCTTCAGCCTGAAGGCCTCAGGGCCTTGTGTGCCCTTCCTGATTCTCATGCTATAGACCAAAACAACATGCTTTAACCTTGGCAACATGCTACAAAACATTCCTATGTTAGATTGTGGGGCACTTGCCTTGTTTGTGTCCATTGCTGAACAGAATGGTGCCAAAGAGCATTTAAAGAAGCGGCAGCTGGAGCCAAGAGATCGACACTCATGGTTTCATCACTTCAAATTCAGAAAACATCATCTGAAGCCAAAAAAAGGAAGCCAGAATTTGAGGGAAGGTTCAGTATTTCCAAAATATACACAACATCTTGGATGGAGAATTAGCCAAGGAACATGCCTATGATGCCATGTGCTCAGGCCACACCCTATAGAGGTGCTAGAGTCCAAGAGATATGTCTGTATCTCAGCATCTCCAGACTACCCAAGGCCCAGCTGTGCAACATCCTGCAGGACCAGCTTCCAGATCAGATGGTGGGAACCATGTGATGAGGGCCCCAGGGGTAAGTGGACAAGCACTGGTCATGACATTCATGAATCTCCTCACTGATCATCAATGCTCTGCAGGATCAGGAAGAGATGCCTCTACTGATTCACACAGTTTTAGGTCTTAACACTGGGAAATCTGCAGGAAAGTATCCCTTTAGTGTCTTATATGCACAATGGGAAAATGCACTTACTGCTTCAGAAAGACCAAGAGCCCAAAACAGAGAGGACAGATGAGTCTTGCCTTACCTTTCCTCTGAGTTGGCTGAGTTAACTTTCTCCAAACCATTGTGGGGTGGACACGTCCCCAGGGTCACTTCCTGTCCATGACAGAATGGTTCTGGTGATGCCATGCTGCTGCTGCTGGGCACAAATGAATTCCCCTCTAAGAACTTCATATGTTCCCATTCCTAACTTCAAGTTTTGGAGGTGCTTTGAACATCCCAAATCTAAAATATAATGCTGCCATTAGAGTGTCCTCCTCATCAAAAACTGTTCCTCAACAATGTCTGTGGCTGCCCTCCTGACAAAGTGAGGTAAAGGGTTGTGTCACCATCAAAACAGTCTTGTCTGAGAGCATTGGAGACAAGAGGAGTCCATCTTGCCAAGGTCTGCTCCTCCTCTGCTGGATATCTTTCTTCCAAAAAAGGGGATGTGAACAAACCTGAAATATTCTTTCCAGTCAAAAGCATAACACTGTCAATAAGAAATCAGGAGCCACACCAATAGACAAATTACTTAACAGGTCCAAATAAGAGGCTAAGTGCCTCTCTCTGTCATACAGAGAACTGCAGATATTTAAAACCCAAGCAGACAAGATCCTGAGCAACTGTATCTAAGGTATCACTTCTTCAAGCAGAGAGTTATATCAAAGAACATCAAGAGGTCTTTTCCAGATTAAATTACTCTTTGATTCAGTGATCCTAACACACATTTATGCTAGAATATCATCACTTACTTGTAGGAGAAAAAATAACCACCTAATTTAGAAGACCAATGTGCAGTCAAAATTAAATCCTTGCTAGTGATTTTGATACAATAATATAAGCGTTGAAAGTTCTTCAGAGGTTGAATATACCATCTTTCTCTGTGCCTTCACTACATACATGAAAAATTGAATACATATAATAAATACCATGGAGTAATTTTTAAATTACTTTTTATGTGCAGCATTTTTCTTTACAGTAAATCATTCTCTATAAAAGATACATTCAGACAAACAATATGTGTAGAATGAGACTAATTTTTTAATGACAGTCTATGTCTTGGACTAAAATTCAAAGGAGAAAGCACATGAAAGTCTGCTCTGTAGTCTGTCTTTCAAGATTAAATAGCATAACAGTGTGTACCTAAACACAAAAACACATATAAAAAAAAATTTCTTTCATTCAGCACAGAGCAAAATTCTGCTTTCCTTTGTCATCACAATCTCTGACTGCATTCTCTCCCTCAAATTTTGATCTTGAAATGCTTATATTCGGTATGCATATGCAGATCTAACAGAATCCCATACTGTGCTCTAAGAACCTCTAAGAAACATGTAATTTACCACACCAGTATAAATATAAAATGAGAGAAAATATCAGGACCACAGAACTTAGAAACAACATGTACAGGACAGACAAAGGGCAGAGGAAAGGCTGAACACAGGAGGACAGCAAACAACATGGTAGTAGCAAATATTATCTCTGTTAGCATTGCTGTTATTTGATTATTTGATTTATTTGTTGCTTAAAACTTTTTAAGTTCTGGGAGGAATTAGGTAGGTGGAAAAACAAAAGGATGGAAGTAAATCTATGAGAGTAAATGGCAAATCTGTATAAAACATGCTATATGGAGTTAAGACAGCAGAAATAAGTCATCATGGCTTTCAGCTTCCACAGTTTCTGCAATGACTCTGTCAGCTTTATTGTTTGGCTGGCTCAGGTCTGCTGCTACTTTTGTAGATTTTAAAACCTGTATGGTGGAGGAAGGAAACATTTAAGCTCTGTCCAATTTACCATTGGTGATGTACTCCCAAATGTCCACATGATGGTATGTTTAAGCAGAGTAACTTCTGCTCAACCTTAATTCCTAGCTTTCATTGTAAGCCAGGAAAGCTGTACCTCTCCCTCACCTCTGTCCTAGATGCACTCCTAAGCCTGATCATCTAGATATAGCCTTAGTGATTTGTAGTCCATTCTTCTCAGTTTGAAAAGTTATACAGTTTTACAGAAATCTTTAAGCATCACTTGCCTATGCAGAGTGTACAGCAAGGCTGAGTACTAGCTGAGGATAAAGCTTTGAAAAATAACAAATGCAATTAGCAGAGGGTGGTCTCACTAATTCTGTAAGAGGGAATTTCAGACTCATATGGAATTTTGGATAGAAAAAGGAACATTTTTGCACTGCCACTTTTATAAAAGACCATAGAGGTCATTTAAGGACTGAAAAAACCTAAGAAAACCAGAAATGCTTTATATTGGCTCAGCTGAACAGAGATATTGAGCAAACTTTCAAGATGTGTTGTATATGCCAGAAGAATAAGCCAAGTCAAGCAAAAGAGCCCCTCTTGGTGGCACAGGAAAAATTGTTCCCTTGGAGCAACATAGGCTTAGATTTGTTTAGATTGGCTAAGAAAGTAAATGTACTCTTTTTTTCTCAACTAAGTTTAATAAGAAGTAATATTTTGTACGTTTGGGTATAGACAAGTTACTGCTAGTATGCCCTTGGTCATAATCCAAGTAACTTTTGAAAAATTTACAAATAAATTACAGGATATAACAACTAAATACAGGTTGTCACCTGTAGGCATTTGTTTTAGAAGACAGGGAGAATTTTAATGCTTTTACTGATGATAGAAGTTGATGTCAGAGTTTTGTAGAAGTATAAATACAGCTATGTGGAATATGATCAATCACCTGATTCACAGCACTGTATATGCACATGATGGAAATTAATGATCAGAACACTAAGGAGATGGAGGAGCACAAAGTCCAAGTGCCTCATTCTGTGCACTCTAATAATATGATGATTGACCAAATTTCCCCAATTTCCCACCTTTTCCTACTTACACTGTGGCAAGACAGAGATGGACTACGATACTGTTGTTCCACTTGCTTTCGAGAATGACATCAGTAGACAAATTCTGCTGCCTCCAGGAGAGGATGTAGGAGTTATCCAGTGCTTTTTTTATCTTTTCTAGTCATGCTTAGGCAGAAGTTACAACAGATATGACATCTAAATCCCAGGCCCTTAATACTATCTAAATAAGCAACTTACAATTTCCAATTAGCAACAGTTATGATATTTCAAAAGAAACCTGTCATCTCAGAGAGTAGTCAAAAATACCTCAGTGCATGATAACCCGTTTATGTAGTAGTTTCATTGCAAATATTTGGAAGCAAGCCTCATACATGTAGTTTAAGGATTAATATATTAAATGTTTTGGTCAGGTTGAGCAAAGAAGATCATACTCTGAATGTGTGCAAGATCTCTTAAATTATGCTTCTTTGCTGGCACAGAGGGGAAAGTAAGGAAGCTGGAGGAATGGCCAAAGGGACATGCACAGATATATTTTTATGTTCGTTTCTTGTTGTATATCTATCTAAAAATTCATACTAAACACAAAAACATTATGTAACTGCAACTCCAGTAAAAGGCCTCCTTATCCTTCATCCCAAACTGGGAGATATAATAGAGCCTTGGCCTTGACACTTAGATGGTTCAACAGTGACTGAGATACAACCCAAGTAAGAATCAAGTCACCAGAGCTCTGAAGCTCTTGGACTCCAACTAGAAGCTGTGTACCTCAGGGAAGAAGAGGTACATTGTTTCTACTTCTTGCTTCCCCTCCTCCCCTTCCTCCTTCCCTCCTCTCCACACTGCTTAATCCATTAATTTGTTTGGTTCATCGCAGATATCTGAAGAACTATCTTTCCAGACAAAATATGTTTATTTTCCCAGGTTTCTACATGAATATTCAAATCTCTTTTAGTAAAGAAACTTCTGTTTTTTTAGCCTTTTTTTGCTGACAATAAGGCCTGAGAAAAATACTACTGTTGTTAAGTTCTAGCTTGGAGAATAATTTGTGGTGTTTGAAATCTTGCCTTTAAAGAGTTCATCTTGGAAAGTGTGTTACTGATCATAAGAATCTCCCTCCATTATCACAAACCATGAGGTTACCTGGTTCCCTGTTGACCACAAACTGCACAACAAAGCACGTCATTTTGGCTGGCACCAGCATGCTTACCTCAAAGTGGCTTAGGACTAATCTCCTAGAAGCATGTCTTGAGGGTGGCCGGTTGAAACAGTCCAAAAGAAAGACAGGGAATGATCTAGGAGTTAAATGATGTAGACCATGTTGGGTATAGTGTCTGAGTGTCTTCCTCAGCAGCAAGCAGTCTCTGAGCTAGGACAGAACAGAGGAGGTGTCTGTTGTTTGAGGATTGCTCCTCAGAAGGCTTTGGTTATTCCAAGCTATTATCTGTGCAAGGATATTTGTACACGACTTTTAACCAAGTCATACCAACCTTGCACCACAGTTTACTCCTCTGCCTGCAGGGTGTTGCACCATTCAGAGGACATACCATAAAGTCACAGGGAATCTCCTGCAAGTAGTTCCCAGAAGCTGACACCAATACAAAAGTTCCTGAGTCCAGCTGTTAGCAGGGATGGTGCTGGCAGCTCTTTGGAAGGGCCTTATGATTAGGGGTCTCAAGACTGTCAGCCACCCTGCCCAGAGGTGGTTTGGAACCATCCCGTTGCATTTGTCTTTCCATACCCCCTTTTAGATGGATGGTTTGTTTATCCAGAAAATGTCTCTTTAGGAGTTACCTCTCTTTAGCATCACTGTCTCTTCTGCCAAGGCGAGGATGGGACTGAGTTGTCACCTCAAAGCCTGTGCTATACTCATGCTCCTTAGGTTTAATGCAGATTCAAAAAATGCTCCAGGAGCTAGAGAACATCCAAAGGACTTCTAGCACATTCCTGGACCAAACCTGCTAGACATATTATGTTACATGGACAGTCAGCTGCAGGTTGTATCCAGCTGGATTTTCTTTTGGACATGGGAACATAGCCATTTAAAAAATAAAACCCAAACGACTCTACCCTGTTGGTCATAATTCTTACAGATGTTATTAACTGCCCTCTGTGACAGAAAAATAATTTTCTTCATGCAACAGTGTCTTAGAAACATGATCTAAAGATTATTTTTAATAATATTTTTATCATACCTTCAGGCATTACCTTTCTACAATATTCTGGCAGATATGAGGTGTACTGTCATGTCACAGAATAAATGACTAGCAGTAAAAATAAATTGAGGTATGGAGTATGTCTGTTCTGCAAAATTGCTTCAGGTAGTGCATAACTTAATATAAACATCCTAAAATGTATAAACATGTACTCATTAAAACCTACCACATAAAATTCAAACAAATGAGAATGAAGTGAGCATGAAGAAAAGGGTTTATGAGCTAAATAAACCCAAAGTCACTGTTATTTATTTTTAACATAGTCTCATTTATCTAACTGGTACTGAATCAATTACTTTAATACAAGGCAACTGTACACCAATTGGAAGAGTTCTCTTAACAAATTATTCCACTGATCTCAACTAAAATACCATCATATATGTGCTAATAGAAGAATTTGGCTCCTACAAGTCAGATCAAAACCCATTATAATCAGCAATCTATTCTTCTGAAAAATTTCTGTTAAATTCTGAATAATGTCTAGCTCTCCAGACACCACTGAATGTAGTAATTAAATGTGCTTTGATTATAATGGGAGCTTAGACATGAATTCATTTGCAAGCATTACATTCAGGCATCTACAATCTGGTGCTATAACTCACTCCTAAATGGTTTAAGTGGCAAAAACCTGAGAATACAGGACTTGATTCAAAAGCTTATCTATCAGGGAAGAGCACAAGTCTCCCACAAATTCTGCTACTTTATCTACCAGTCTCATGTGTATGGCTAAAGGTACCTTATGGAGCAGGCAAATATGTTTAGGCAGTTGAATTGGTTTCCATATTTCAATTTCTAGACGTCATGAACAAATGCCAGCTTCTCTCTACTGAGTATAAAGAAAGAATAGCAGGTAGCTCAGGTATCAAAGCTGAGCAGAAGAATCCCAGAGTTAATGATATGAGTGTAGTGTGATGGTGACTTAACAGTAGCTGGAGAATGAACTCTTCCCATTTGAAAAGTCTTAAAGTTCAGTACGTAAAGTTAGCCCAGTCTTTGTGCATATCCAGAGACAGATAAACTATCTTAAAAATGCATTGACTATACCCTCTTGAAAACAAGGAAAGTAACAACCTCATTTCCTATCTGTGGCTCATCTTGGAGAGAGAAAACTCTTTTTCATACCAACCTTACAGTTTCCAACTACATTTCAGTGCTTCCATGTGTCAGCAGTGATTGATTACCAACTCACAAAAGCTCCTGTACTGCTGTTTACCCTCCATGTTTTCCTTGGCATGATTGGTGCAGGTACTCTCCAGGTATAATCTCACCCCAAAGAACCTGGTCTTGGGCCAGAGCAAGATGGAACCTGCCATTTCCAAAGCTCAAGCCTATCAATTAAGATTATGCATTTCAGAAGAAAATTAAGATGGGATTTGTGGTGTGTTATATCAGAAAGGAAAGGTGAACGAGGATGGGGAAATCATGTGTGTTTGTATACACTGAAAGTAGCTCAAAGCTTCTTCACCTTCATGGAAAAAACATTGTGAAAATCAAACTAAATGGACTGGAAAACAGTGGGTTACACAGTAAAGATCACAGTTTTATAAAAAAAAATTCAGAGCAAAAATCACTCTTCCACCAGATAATTACACATTGTGTTAATCTCCAGGAAAGCTGGTATTAGACCTTTCTTTCACATCTTGACACCTTTTCCAGGCTAAGATTTTTTAAATTTCTTTTATCTAGGCTTCCATTTTCTATAGCCAGTCTCCTAGAAAAGACTTAAAATTCCAGCACTGTCTTTGCTCTAAAAATCACAGACCTCATTCTTTCCTACCACACTGTAAAATTTATTGTAATTCATTACTCCCAGTGAAATCTCAAGCGCCATTCTCCCACATTGGAACTATTTTTGGACAGAGAATTTGTTTTGATTTTACTTCTCTGCTTCCTAAAAATTATTCTGTATGATCCTCAGGGTCTTTCAATCAATGACTCTTTCCTCTGTAGCAATGTTATGGACAATGCAGAGTATTTCTGCAAGCTCTCTCTCAAATCCTACCCACTATTGGTTGCATTAAATTCTCTGAGTTTTCAAAGCATATGATAACTGCTACACTTTCCATTTCCTTATCTGAACATCCTTTGCATTAAATCCAGCACTTTTTCAGAGGACATAATTTAACATAAAATCTGACTGTATAATAATAAAGGCAGGATTCAATCTCTGTTATTAATATTTTGGTGAGGAACTGAGACAGAAGTGTAAATATCTGACGCTGTAGTCAATGCAGAGAAGTAAGCATTTCAGAAAGACTGAATTACCTTCCTGCTAAGTATTTCCCTCTATTGACTAAGTACGAAATGAATTTCATATTTAAGATACTGTAGTTAGATGCCTGACTTTCATGGGAATACTTCCAAGAAATAAAGACAGAAATAATATTTCTAACATAAAGCAAGATGGTGAAATTAAAGCCCTAGGAATCTCTTGTGGCTGTATCTCTACTTATTTTGCATATATTATAGTAAAAATAAAACCAAAAAGTACTGCTATCAGTACTGCTGAGGTACCTAGCTTGATTACTGTTGAGCCTTGAATTGCAAGGTTTTAAAATCCTTGAAAAAAGTCCTTCTAGTAAAAAAAAAGAAAATTAAATCATGTGTAATTTCCTGGTATATTATTAACATCAATACAAAATTTATACCTCTTTATTGTTGTGGCTTTCTCCCAACAAAATTCTGAAATAGGTAAAAGATTTTTTTACTGGATTCTAGTAAAAAGAAAACTCAGTTTCCAGAAAACTTTTGTTGTTGTTGTTGTTGTTGTTGTTGTAATAAAGACAAAAGACAGGCAGTGTGATTTTCTTCTCTGTTATCTATTAAGAGAATACTGTTTCTTGTATGTAGCTGTTACTTTGCAAAGCCACAACACATCAGCATGAGATGATTTATTCAACATTTATATCTGTTTAGGAATGCACTAAATGTGAATGACTCTAACTACCAGGGAAACAAGTGGTTCCTATAACTCCAGGAATCAGAAGTAAACAATTTGTGAGCAGAAACCACAGAGAAGCGTGCTTGTGTAGTGGATGAGAACAGCTGTAAGTGATGACAAATTGACATTTAAGGATAAGAAATATAATTTGCAGAGAGAAAGTAAGAAAGTGATCAAATAAAAAAACTGAGGACAAATGTCTCATTCCTACATAATTAGTGTGATGGATGTCTCCCCTGTTGCCCATCAGCACCTTATTGCTGCACAAACTCCAGTGGTTACTTGAGCAGTTACTGTTCATCATATTCGCTTTAATGTCATGAGTAACTCAGCAATCAGATGCTTCAGACAAAATGTTTACTTTACAAGTGGTATAAACACTATATGTGAGTACATGCACAAAGAAGACAGAGAAAGTTCATTTCCAGTGCCATTTAAGTCTTTCTGAGGTTTCCCTTGGGCACATATCAAAGGACATCAAATTACTTCTTTTAAATTTGGAAACCCACCTTTAGAAACTGTCACTGAGAAGAGAAGCAATGTTTGGAAGAAATGCACCTTAGTTTTGTCAACAAAAGAGTATTTTAATTCCTTTACTACAATAAACCAATATAATCAACATCCTAATGTTCCACAGACAGGAATCTTGAAAACATGGCTAATGCTCTTGCACCCCAGAGGCTCTATGTAGTGTTAGACTGGGGACAGGATTTCTCTCATCACAGAGTGTGATCTAATTCCTAGATCCTCTCTGGTCCTTTCTGCTTTAATGGAGAGACTCTGACATTTCCATGGGGAAGCCGACCTGAATAAAGGTATTGATGAAAGAAAAATTCCCCAAAGAAAATCTTATCTATCTTTGTTGAATATGGGGAAATCCTGTATGGGACAGCTTGAAGGAGATACCTAACTTTGGGATGGCTAATTGCATTTAAATATATCATCCTTTCAGAAATTATATTTTTGGCTATATATATTTCTCATATTTCAGAAAGAGAGAAGAACAGATGACAGAGCAACATTGATGCACCTGCAATGGCACTGAAGGAGTGGGAAAAGCAGTGGGCCCAGGAGGAGCAAGTGGTGTGTTCAACAGGGTTGTTCTCTATCAGTTGCCCCGCTTGACAGTTTTTATCTCCACTTAGATTAATAAATCAAATAACCAAACCGCCTTTCTTGTTTTATTACTTGTTTGTACTGTTTTATGCGTTTACTGGTGCTGAACAGTGAATACATGAAAGCAGTGAAAAAGCAGGCATACAGAGTGGGCAAACATACAGATCAAACAAAAGAGAAAGGCTCCTTTTGTATTCGAACTAGCAAATTTCATTTAAATACAGCCAGATCTGCTGCTGGAAACTCCGTCTCAGACTGACTGGACAGATTATGCCGTTGTGCTGTTGAGATGTTACTGCTGGCAACTGCTAAAATGGGTTTGCATTTCCACCAGCAAGCTGATCATATTGACAGATTTGGGTCAAAGCACTGAGGAAGCAATTCACACCTGGTCTGGAGATCTGGACAGGCTAACATACACTGATGAAAACCTTCACTGTATTTAGACCAAGAGTCTAGTTTTCTCAGTGCTGTTGCAGTTTGCTCACTACATTAGCAATCATGTACAGACAAGCTACCTTCTAAAAGCTGGAAGGCTTTTCCTTCCTACACTTTGTGTTTTAAAATTGGCCAATTGCTTTTGTTGGCTTTCGAGTTTTTTCTGTATCATTTAGCTGGCGTTTCATGTAAAATCCTTAAATCAAATTAAAACAAATAGCACTCAAGAAAGCTTAGAAGACATGGAAGTAATGACAATAAGCACCAAGTTATCTCCACCAATGAATTTCCTCTTTTCCTGTGTCTCATAAACTCTAGGCTATTCATATCCAATAGTAATGTATATGGAAAGTATTGCAAATGCTGAACACATTGCTTGTGTTAAAGCAAAAATCATCTGTTATGTTATAGCAGACCTGTAAGTCCTGATTATGTTTCAATTGCAAACACAGGACACAGATCCATCAGTGATTTCCCTTGTCCAAAGCCTCTGTCCAGAACAGAGACAGCAGTTCAAGCATTTTGAGCAGATCCCACTGTGAGCAGGCAGCAGGCCATCCAAAAGACACCCCAGACACCAATGGGCACTTTTGTTAAGTACTTTCTTCTTCACTTCCAACCAAACTTGAAAGAACTGAGATGTATGAACACTGTGTTAGGCCTTCCTTTAGAGAATCCTTGTTCAGCAAACTGAGCAGCTCTGTTTTGCTCTAGCTGAGTTTCCCAGGTGGCCTTTTCAGTGCAACCCCACTGAGAGAGCTTTCCAATGCCACAGCCCAATAGAATAAAAAAGGACATTGCTGTGGCTAGATTATTGGTCCAAAATTAAGCACACAAGCAATCCACTGAAATCAGAGTAGCTCCTTTGATTTTGTGGGCTGAATACATTCAGATTAGACCTGAGGCACAAAAGTCAAAAACATTTCCACAACAATTTATCGTTCTTTCAGAGATTTTCAAGGGCAAACGAGATCAAATAAAACCCTTAGTAAATGAATGCAAATAATGACCTTTTAATTTTAAGCACTTTTTCCAGCTGACTGGGTTGTCTTCCTTAATCAACAAGCAACACACCCATACATACCTGAATTCAGGACTGCACCTGAATATAGATTTCCTCAACCTGAAATTTAGTAGTCAGTACAGAGAAATGCTCGTCAGGAAGGGATATAAGCAGAAGCAGCATGAACACAGGGATACAATTATTTAATGTTCAGGAGAGATGCCACGGAAAGAGTGGAAGACAGTGGAAGAGCCCCACTGCAGGGGGTAGAAATGTTGACAGAATTCAGGAAAGAGGAACACAGATATGACACAGGCACCTGCAGTCCTTCTTGCTGCACTATGCTACAACTTCTCTCCTGCCTTGGAAGAGCAGTGCTCAGGTGCTCCAAATCTAAGTCACTTGCATAAGACAAGAGGAAAGAAAAGCAGGATTAGGAAGAAAGGAGAAATCTGTAAGTAATTTTCTAATTAAAACTCTTTCTTAAAAAAATGGAAGAGGGTGCGCCAAATGTGCTAGTATACTGTTTTGCAGTAAAGCAAAAATGTAAGGATGCCAGAGAATTTGTATAAAAACACTTCTAGAGTAAATTAAAATTCTTTGTGATAGCCAGTAAATGGGAAAGATACACTTGGAATTAAAAAAATTATCTCTCTTTAACACAGTAAAGAAAAACTCTCCAAAATAATGGGTAAACAGGAGGGCAGACAAGCTTTATTAAAGATTAAACAAAAATAAAAAAAACAAAGCAAGTCCCTTTTC
>VZTB01002892.1:188390-254059 GCA_013397245.1 Thryothorus ludovicianus | reverse complement strand
CGTGTTTTAGTGGCACTCAGTATAGAAAATAATTTCCTAGGGGTCCTAAAACCCATGTAGACTTTGGCTGTTACTGCTCTGGACCATGTATCCAGAGCATGTTTGATTGGAGCCACTAGGGTATCACTTGGGTATACATAATTGTGGGTCAATATAGTTCATTCTGATTAGACGTTTGACGAGATACTCCCTGTCCTAAAGGAAATGTTATTTACTTCACCGAGTAGAAAAGATCTGCAGACACACATTGAGGCAAATTTCACCATCTGCAAAATCATCGAGGTAAGGGGAATGCCATAACCCTAAAAACCCTATAAACCCTACAGCTTTTATTTTCCCTGCACCAGGAAATTACCTATTCAAAGGCAAAGAAGATCTGTATTCTACATGTTAGGTGGTAAAGCATTCTATTTTCTCAGAATAGGAGCTTTCAAACTTGAGAATGCTTACTCTCCCTCCTGTCCTCTGGGCAAACAAGATGCAGTGCAGTTTACCAGGGCTGGGTGTGTCATGCACAAAGCTTTAAAAGTTCCTGTTTATTCTGAGTGGACACTTGAGATCCTGGGACACAGATCATAAAACTTGGCCTTTTTTCTTTTATACTTTGCCAGCACAGACTGTTCACTCTTCCGTGGTAGCATACATACATATAGAACAGCTTTTGGATCATCTGAAAGACCACATAAATGTAAGCTATAAGGAAGGTAGTGAAACTTGAGAATCATGTGTAGCTTGTCAGACTGGGAATTATGACAGCCATCTACTTTGAGAGTGAGACTATAAAGATCTCTTATGAGGAAATCCATTCTAATTAAAGCATCCACAGACAGTTGCTCATATTTTTTTAAAAAACACAATTACCCTGGGCAGCACTAGCAGTCCTAGTTCTAGTGAAAAAAAATCTAAAAATCTCAAAAAAAACAAAACAAACAACAAAGCTGTGCAGTATTACTGAGTCATATGTTAGTGTGACAACTCCTGTTTATCTTAACTTTCTGCAGCTTTAAACACGAAATCTAAGAGGGAGGAAGCAGGAAGACAATTTAGCAGCAAGAATTGCTGGTGTGAAAGGAAGGGAGGGAGCTTTCCCCTTGGGCTGTGAAAAGATAACTTGCAAAGTCTTGCCGTTTCTTTTAAAATCCACTTAAAATAGAGGATGGTGATTTACTGAATACACAGGTTCTGATATTTAATAGAAAGAATTTATGCCAACTCTTTTTTTTTTTTCAAAAAATATTATAATCTTTTTTCGGTCCAAAAGATTTTTTTAGAAAGGAACAGGTTCCATAAAATGAACAAGAAGATTGTAGGTGGCCTTGTGCATGCATTCATATTACTTTGTGGTATACATTGGAAACATAAACTGGCTTGGGTTGGAAGGCACCTTAAAGATCATTTATTTTCAACCCCCTTCTCCATGGGCAGGGACACCTTCCATTAGACCTTGTTGCTTACAACCCCATCCAACTTTGTCTTTTTCCTTTATTTTCTATAATGATTTTGAAATCTAATTTCTATAGCTCACAATAACAATAAAAAAAAAATCAACAAAAAACCCCCCAGAAGCTAAAACACGCACATTAAAAAAATCAAAACACCCCCACCCCCCTAAAAAAACAAACAAAAAAAAAGAGCCCCAAAACAACCCTGGTAACTTGGAGCAAGTTCTTGTCAATCAAGTTTTAAAAAAGTCTGTTTCCAGTTCTAGGTTTTAAAATGGTTTTAGCATTGTGTATCTTTTGATACACTTACACTTCCTTCAGGGAAGGACAACAATATTCCAGTATTTCAGACAGCTGTGCAAATGTCCCCATTTAGGTGTTTTTGCATTCAACAATGGCAATGAGGAGCAAAACTGACCTAGCAGTGCTGCCTTGTACACTCACAGGCATGGATTTTCTCCCCACCATGAAACTAGCAGCAAGTAAGGCACAAAGTAAAGCTCTGGACATCAGCAAACAGGAGGTTCTACCGCTCTTCGTGTGTCTGCATGATTTTGAGGGCCTAGCCTGTATAAATCTGCAATCTTGCTACCAAGTGGATCAAAGATTTAGAGCCCTGCACATTCACACACTCAGAAGCCACAGGAGCTGCTCCCCGTGACATCTTTTTTTCCTCTATGATAATTACGTTACACACACTGTTGTAGCACTTCCACTCCAGAATTTATTTTCATAGCTTAAAATGAAGCCAGTATGTGATTAAGGAAACTGCTATCTGTAAAAGAAAATTTGGGACTTCTCAAAAAATGCTCTACTATTATTTTTAGTGATGAAAAAGCCTCACAATAGTATAGTATACATACAAGACACAACCGAACATTTCTAGAGCACAGTTTTTTGATTTACACAGAGGCTCTCAGGTAGACACTGTGACTGTTTGATGGTGACCTCTGATGTGAATGCTGCTTTTCCAGAAGGCAGAGCACTTGGCACAAACCCAAAAGTCATGAGACTTGCATGAGACACAGACATTACCATCTGTACCTTCGACCTCTTTTGTAAAATGCTAAGAACTGCCACTGTTCTCCCTTGAATGGCTGCTGAAAAGCCTAACTAATCACTGTTAATAAAGTACACTGAGGCTTTCTCACAGCATGAATATTTGGTTCTCTGGGACAGAAGAAAAAAAGAGCTGTCAATGCAGAAACACAATTCCATCTTATAAAATGAAATTTTATTTCAGGACCACTAAGACGCACTAAGAATGAGATCCTCAGAATGGCAGCTTCATAGAAGCCTGCTGAACTTACTGGATGTAGCTCAGTAAAATATATGGGCCTCAGTTTTTAAGAAGTAGTGTTATGGAAATATTTGAAAATCTGAAATTAACGCATGAGTGCTTTGGCTCTTCAGAGTCAGAACAGCCCATATATAGTTTGCAATTGCTTATTAAATATACATTGCAATCAATCTTAGCCACCTCTTTTCATACTTTCCTGACTAGGAGCAGTAGCAGTGCTGTTTAAGAGCTTTCTCAGTCAGTTTCTTCCAGCTGTGGTTATGAAAACAATCAGAGAGATAGGGCTGTTCCTGAGGCTTCAAAACAGAACTCTATGTCCCCTGTGTGCAGTGAAACAATATCTATTTAATGTTCATTTCGCAGAATACAAGCTCTTTAAACTATTTTTCAACTGTATTTTCACAGTGTTCATTTCCCTGGTATCAGGAGAGGTTAAAGAGCCTTGCTCATCTACAGCAAAAGTAATAATGTTTCTGCCAATATCGGGAATGAAAGCTGAAACAGCACTCAAAATACATCTTGAATAAATGTTCAAAAGCATATCCTTAGGGTAGTTTCCCTTGTTCCTGGCAAATCAAGTTTGCGTGTGTCTGATAAAATGGTTTGAACTACGGAAGTTTAATACTGCAAAGAATGTTGATGATGTTAGGACATGCCATATGACAAACTCAGAGCAACTCATGAGTCTCCTACTGCGCCAGTTCTTGCTACTAAAAAAAATCTATTGCATGTATTGAGCTGGACACTCACTTTCTTTGTCTTCCTAATTACTGTGATTTTACAGCTAATTTCTGAAGTTTTGCCTCCTACCTTTTTTAGGTAACTCTGAGGATTTGTATTAATTTGTCTTTGTTACAGCACATGACATATTTTTCCTAAATAATCAAAATGATAGTCAATGATTTTTACTTTACTCAAGTAATTAACAAGGCACATATTTTTGCCAGTGAGGAGGACAGTTAGCAAAAGAAAACTTTATGAGCAAAAAATTCTTGTATCTTTCTCTCTCCTAAGCACTTCAAATCATTACTAGGTAACTTCCCAAAGATTCAGCTAAACACAGAGGTCAATGGTGAGATAAGTGGGTAATCTTGTGGAAAACAGAAAAGATTTCAATAAATATAATATGCTTTACTTTGCTTTTATGACTCTAAGCCAAGCCAAATGAAAAAAAAACAACATAGTACTGCATTAAATAAGCTTAAACCCTTTATTGAATTCTAACAATTGAATTGGAGGACTTTACTGAGCAGAGATGCTCTTCCACAACCACCTCTGTAACTATCACCCCAGCAATGTTTTATGTTCACCCCAGGATGTGAGGACACCAAGCCAGTTATGAAAGACACCTCAGGCACTGGAGGCCCTAGGATGGTGGGAAATATGGATCCCGTTTCTATTTATTTAATTCAAATAGGAGCCCCTAGAAACTGAGGAATTATATTGCACACTACTATTTTCAGTTGCAACATTAATTTCACTTTCTTCTACGTGTGAAACTTCTACTTTTCAGAAAGTTTCCCAATGTCTTATCCGTGCTTGTGGTGGTGTCAGAATCATGGAGAACAAAAAGGAAGCCTTTTCAGCTCTCTTTTGGTTTTTAGCTGGTGAAATATTCAACTGATATTTTGGCTGACACAGAGCTCTGGTCAAAGAGAACTAGGATCACTCTGGATGACAAACCTGTGCTCAGCAACAGCTTGGTTGCATTAGGCTTGATTTGGTAGTGACTCTCCACCATTTTAGGTAGTAAAATGTTCCATGATTTCTTCCAGGACACACAAACTGCAGATTAGTTTTTTAGAAACTTTTCAAAACCAATGCACACTGAAAGCTTCTGAATACTGAGCACAACCTTTTTAAAGAGGTACTTCACAGAAGTATTTGCAAAATATTTGTAGATGGATGCATTTGCCTTTGGCTATTATGTTCCAGTTTGCATCTGCAGAGCAATAAAAAGAAGTGTGTTTGTATGGCTTATGGCTTTAAGCATAGCAACTAAACACTGAGGCAATTAATTTTAGGATTTTATGACTGCTAATTTTCCCTTCCGTGGTCTCCCCTCTTCTGATCACATTTTGAAATAATAATTGTAACTCCTGTAAGCTATGTCCAGGAATAAAACCCAAACAGGCAGAAACCACAAGTTCTCTCTGCTGATGCGAGTTACTAGCACCTGCATAAAGGTTTGCAATGCCGAGTGCATCTAACAGCTGCAGCCTCTTCCAGAGAAAAGCAGTGAAAAGGGCTCTATCACAACAGATGCATTTCAGATTGTCCTGCTGAATCCTTTCTATGATAATATACACAGCCTGCATCTACACCTTGTATATATATTTGTCATGACTGCTTTACTGTAACCTCTTTGGGGATTTTTTCCAAACCTTTTTTTTTTTTTTTAATAAATAGAGCCAATAAAAGGAACTTTAGGCATTTAAATTGCATGGCAATTCCTGTATTTAAGACATGTTTAATCTACAGCAATAATCCCAGGAGAAAAGCAACGACTCAAACCAAACCCAACCAACATGGTGTTTCCCTTAACTATTAGCATTCAAATTTATGCAAAGTTATCTCTCTCTTTCTGGCTTGAAGTTTCCAGAAGTCTTTTCTGTCCAGTTTAACAGGAGAGGTTGAGCGAAGTTCATGACAGTGGCACTCCTTTGGAACCTATAAAATAGTTCTACCACTTCTTCAGGAAGCATTACAAGCACTGATGGCTTCATAGAGGGTTGTTGTCTTGGAGCCTGTTTTAAGGCTGGTAGTTCTGTCCAGGTCTCACAAAGGCACATCTTTACTGCTAAATATGACAGAGAATTTGGGTTAAGCAGCAGTTCCACAAATAATGCACAACATTTAAATGTTAATTCACATCCTGGTTCCCTTTCAGGCTGCTCCAACTAACTCTCTCCAAGATAAATTTAGTTCCAGAAGAAGCCTCTGCTGTGCGGCCATGAGCCAGCTTGTGCCATTTGGCTTTGAGGCCAGGGCTTGGCTCATGGCCCCTTTTTAATTAGCAGCATAAACATCTCTTCAAAGAACATATGTGGGTGTCAACCCTCATTAGACGATTTGTGGTTCTGAATCCCAAGTGAGCAGAGTCATCTCTGTTGAAGACTTAATTCAAGCACCTGCAGTCTACAAAAAAGGAAGGATTTAATTAGAATTTTTTATTAGTTAGCCCTAATGGGAGCACTCCTCTGAGGTGTTTCTTTCAGTATCCAATTAGGATGCTTCCTTACTTTACTTAGCATTTCGGATTGCCAACTAGGACAGGAATGTCAAAGGTAGACATCACATATTGTAACATGTAGGCACCCCCTCCACAATCAGATCCACCCCTACACTCCTCCATGAATAATCTTCTTTTACGGGTTTTCACCAGACTTAGACTTAATCTCGGCTCATTCAGCCTCTGCTGATGCAAATTTAAATTAAGAACAGAAGGTTCCTGGTTGGAACTGCTTAGAAGTGGTTAAGAGGCCAGGCAGGACAGAACCTCGCACACTAAGAAATAGAAGAGTGTCACAAGATTTTGTAACATCGAATAACAGAACCATATTTCTTTCCCTTTGCTGTTTTTCAAGTCATCATAGATGCTATCACACTTGTTCTTCCTTACCCCTTTAAGGGGTCAACATCAGTTCAAGGATAACCACAGTCGTGTGGTCGCTGGCTCAGAGTCCTTGATCTCAGAACTAATACTTCAAGACCAGTTCCTGTGGCAAATCCAAAAAAGAGGATGCCAAACAAAGTTGCCAGAGACCTTTCCCTTTTATATACAACCAATCTAAACCGTATCTGATTTGCTCTATAAAAGTACACATGGTTTGTTTTGTTTAGTATTATATTACATTTTTCCTTTGCTTTTCAGATTTTTAAACTCTTCAAGGCATGAACCTGTGCTTGACTTGATCCAGTTTTACCTCCTGACCATATGCACAGCAGCTGAATGGGTCCAATTCTGCACTGACTGCCCTGAATATCAGAAAACAGAATGGTATTTTTGTTCAGATATTGTAACACACGAAATACTAAAGTGTTTGGATTGTGATGGAAAGGCCAGTGCATGAATAATTAATATATACTACCAGAACATCACATGTTCTAGCTCAGATGCTCTGGTTCACTGTTACATTTGTGAGCTGCCTCAACACAATGTAATATAATAACGAATACAGAAGAATCACAATTGTTTCAGTTTTCTACCATCCTCTCTCCTTCTTCTCCTCACTCTTGACAGCTAGATTAGCAGCAGGCACTTGTAAGAGTGGACACAAGAGAACACTAGTATTTCCTCCATTTTCTGCTACCTGAATTCAGATCCTATCATCTTGTCTCGCCAACAACTCAGGAAAATCCAATGTCCTTCAGGATAACTATCAGTATGTGTGAGATTATGGATGAGTAGCATTTATCAGTGCTTTTAATGTCTCTGGAGATTTTAAACCCAGCTCTCTGTTTATAGCTCAAAGAAACAGCACAGGGACAATTAAGTGGCTCCCCATTGTGGCTTTTCAACTGTAGTTGCATATGCCAGATCAGTACCTCCTATGGAAGTCTCCTTGTCTTCAAACAAGTGGTTTTCCCTTCAATTACCTTTATTACTGATTCTCTTTTCTCCACTTTCCTTTCACTTGTATTTGTCCTATTTTTTGCATGACATGAAAATACAAAACTTCATCAACATTCAGAACAAAACCCAAATCTTAACAAGATGGGCATCATTATTTCCTTATGGATTCCTAAACTTGCTACCCAGACTTTGCTCGCTGACTAAATGCATTGATAACACAAAATAATCCCATTTACACAGCATATAACTACAAGAATTTATTTTCAAATTTGAATTATGAAGTTCTGTTACACCACTGCTTTTCTTCACTGCTACCCGTGTTTAATAGAATCAAAAATTATTTGATTCACTGTAGTTCCCATAAAACCTAAACAATAACTCTATGAGTACATGGTAAGTTTGCTAAAACAAGAACTGTATAAGGAGAAACTCCATTATAAAAGAACACAAAAATGATCATCCTTAAAGAAAATGCATAGGAAAGATAATCCAGATTTTCTGATTTTCAGTTTAGTGTCCTGACCCTGTTTTGGAATCGGTTCTGCAATTCACTTGCAGCTGGAAGAGCTTTATTCACATGACAAGGTGCACAGAGCTTAGACAATGCCCTCACTTAGACTGCCAGCTGCTTTGGACAAGGCTTTTTGGCTTAATTCCATGAAGTCCAAGTTGCTTACAGCCCACAGACACTGCCAGAGCACAGACATTTAATCCCATTACTCAAGTGTGAGCACGTCAGGCAGGTTTTCCGGTTCTACTGAGGTTTCAAGAAAATGCATTCATTTCTACTGCTTTGTGATTCCATCCTCAGGCTAACACATGCCATGAGACAGTTTTTCTCATATATCTTTTTCTACCCAGAGGAAAGGGGAAAAAGAAAACCCAAACTATTTCACAACAAAATTAATCGCTCTGTGGAATTAAGGAAAAGTTTCAAAACAGAGGGCAAAGACACCGTCTACTGCTTCACAAAGGATTAAAGGAATATACAGGAGATGTACTTCATAAGTTCTCTTCAAGGATGGGCCTGCTTTTATGTAAACTGCCTTTCATCTTATCATATATTGTTCACACGGAGGATATAAAGTAGACAGGATATCGAGTGAGGCTATGAAATGGTGCAGAAGGAAACAAGGCTCTTTTCAGCAGTTTATGTTCCAAAAGAGTGCTGAAACACTCCAAGATTTCCACATCTCCCTATCTTTCTTGGAAATATGCTTGTGCTTATGTAAACCCCACACGCACCTGTGATTTATATTGTGAAGCAGGATGTGAATTTCTTGAGCAAACTGCTGGTTTAATCAATATGGAGACAGCAAGCCTGCTCTTGGGAATGATGCTAAGGCTTTCCACAATGGAGTCCTCCATTATGTTAATGTCCCTTCAGGGTAGTTTTTGCTCTGCTACATCATGAAGTTAACTTGGAGTTTTATGAATACCTGATACTTTTCAATCAATATTGGCATTTACACTCAATTCCATATAAAGAGATTGTATGCCAGGGAAAATGATCATCCCAATTGTCTGGAACAGCTTGCCAAATAAATAGCACATTTCTTCCTGTTTCCTTTGGAAAACAGATCATTGACACTGCAAAACAATCTAAACCACTATTTTTAACAGAATGTTCTGTGCAGTGAGTTTGGAATTCCACATTAGTACAAAATATCCATGCCCAGACACTGAATTTTATTCCAAGCCATTTTCACTCAATGCCGTTGTATAAACTGCTTTCTGAGTAAACCAAGATACTGAACTGTGAAAATACAATAATGAAATTCCATTTTAAATGGGACCTTAGTAAGACAATATCAGGAAGATAATTTTTTCCCAGTGTCTAATTTCAGAGGTACTAAAAGTCTTACCACTTGAACTAGATGCATTTGAGGCTGCAAGCACTCAGTGCTTCAGAAAAGCATACCCATGTTGTCAGACTGTGCATAATTACATCTGGCTCCTCATCAAAGAGAATCACTCAGCTCACACACAAACCACAGGATAACAAAGCCACATATTTGTTATCAGCTATCAGCTGCCAGGCTGATAGTACTGGACGTTGTAAGGCAGATACATGGCATCCCTCCACCCAACCCACCCCAGCACAGATCTCCTCCTGCAAGGAGCCAAAGTAATAAGATGTCTTCAGAAGCAAGATAAGCTCCACTAACACTCACACTGCTCCAGGATCAGACCGTGCTTATCAACGAGATGAGCATAATTAAAAGAGTTGAGCTCAGCTGCACCAACCCAAGTAGCTGCATCTGTAACTTAAGTGGGATGGGACTAATTTTATATCATCAATGCTTTTTCTCATTGATTGAAAAGATCAGGTGCTAAAAGTGCTCCTTTTTATAAGCCAGAAGTAGGTTGTTTAATGTGAATTCAGATCCAGTGAAGAGCAAACCATTGATACATCTACACATTTTTGTCTGCTGCTTTTTTCCTTCTTTCATATACAGAAAAGACCTTTCCATTGAATATGTATACCTACTCAGAGCTGCATAATTTACTGCAGTCAGTGACTGCCTAGATAAATATGGATTAAATCAAAACACATTTTTATGATTTTCTTTGGCTTAAAAAAAAATCAGTTCTTTTAAGTAATTTTTTTCTTCTGAGTTCCTGAACTTTCATTTCAATTATTTACATTTTCAAGGAACTGAATAGGACATTAGCAACATTATGTAAAGAAACTGTATTATACCCTGATGCTAGCATTGAAGTATCTCAGTTTAGAAACAGTGTAAGCCTCCTAAAGAAGTCAGTATTCATGAAACATATTGCTAAAATTGAATTCAACACATTTGTATTGGCTTGGTGAAATTCATAAGAAAGGAAAAAGCACATATCCTGGGTTCCAAAAGCTAAGTTAGTATAACCTCCTGCAGGAAGGGTTGAAAAGCAAAAGAAACATCAGTACCTCTTCTGTTTTCTATTACTGCAAAAAAAAAAAATTCCAAAAATTTCAGTTTAGGTATATTGTAGTTGACATCCTCATCATGTTCTCTGCTGCTTCTATTACTGAAAATTTCAGTCTTGGATACAGATAATATACCTTGTTTAGTAACATCTGCGTGCAGACTGCAAAGTATTAAGGGTTGGCTGGATTGCTAGAGCTCAGTTTGGGAATTTGGCCACAGGCTCATTCTTTCTATATGTCTGGCCACAAAGACAAAGGAATATTTTATTTTTCTAGGGGAACAACAGAAATATCAGGGGCAAGAAATGAACAGGAACAAAGAAGATGTATTATTTCAATTTTTTTTTTAACACAGAAGAAATATTATTTTAATTCTTCTAACGAAAAAAAATAGTCAAAATAGAAAAATACAGCAAAAAATGCATGAGCATAGGGAAAGAACTCTACAGAGCAGAAAGATCATGTCTGAAAAGCCAAAACATTATCTTTAAGCTGTGCTCACAGAACAAAAATAACATGTTTGAGTATTACTGTCTAGTTGGACTTGGACTCAGAAATAAGACTCTTTTAAGCACTCAACCCTAGCAAGGAAGGAGAATCTCCTTCCTTCACAGAAGGCAGCCAAGGCTGCATCTGGGTGCCAGGTGTGCGGCGGGCACTCGTGCCCCAGGAAACAACAAGGCTACTGCAGAGCAATGGATCTGCCCTGCTGATCACACTGCACGTCTACTCTACACTCAGGAGCCACAAAGCTTTTTTTCTGCCCAGCCAAAAGAAAAACTTGTTGGCTCAGTCTCATTCAGATGTTCAATCCCTCTTCAAAGAAGGCTGAATTGAGTAGAAAAGCAGCAAATACCTAAGAGAGTTGCCTTCATTTTGGGTATCTATCACATTTTTTTTCAAGTTTAAGTCACTTAATAGTCTGTGAACATTATCTATTGTCTATCAAACTGTAGTTTCATACAATTTTGACATCTGAATCTGCGAAATGTGCACCCCTTTTGATTGTGTTAGATACTGAAGTTCTTGCTACTCCGAAAAAATCAAGACAGATTTACTTCTGAAGTACTTCTCTGCTAAAAGTTTAAAGTTCAACCACCATTCACTGTCCAAACTTCTTACTATGGTTCAGACAGCCACACCTATGTATCTGTCCATTGATCACATGAACCAGTGAAAAACAAGACTACCAGATGCTTTTATATATATCCATGCCTGCTTTTATTCCATAACCTGCTCAAGATAATGCACAAATTAAGAAATGTGTTTGCTTCTTTAAAGAATTAAGCAAGAATCATGCAATCATAGAATCATTAAGGTTGGAAAAGTCCTCCAAGATGACTGAATCCAACCTTTGGTCAAATAACAGAAAACAGAATGTATCCTGGGCTGCATCCAGAGCAGTGTGGGTAGCAGGGGAGGGAGGGGATTCTGCCCCTCTGCTCTGCTGAGACCCCACCTGCAGGGCTGCATCCAGCTCTGGGGGCCAGCACAGCAAGGACAGGGACCTGTGGGAGCGAGTCCAGGGGAGGGATCCCAAAATGGGATGGAGTGCCTCTCCTGCGAGGAATGGCTGAGAGAATTAGGGTTGTTCATGTTGCTGAAGAAGCAGCTTCAGGAATACCTAATTGTGGCCTTCCAGTACCTGGAGGAAGCCTACAAAAAAGCTGGAGGATGTTTACCAGAGCATATAGGGATAGACAAGACGGGATGGCTTCAAACTAAAAGAGGGTAGGTTTAGATTAGATGTTAGGAAGAAATTCTTTACTCTGAAGGTGGTGAGGAATGGCAACACTTGCCCAGAGAAGTTGTGGATAGCCCATCCCTGGAAATGTTTAAGGTCAGGTTGGATAGGGCTCAGATATATCTGGCCTAGTGGAAGGTATCCCTGCCTGTGGTGGGGGGTGTTAGAACTAGATTATCTTTAAGTTCCCTTCCTACTGAAACCTTTCCATGATTATGCCAAAATCATAAACATTTGGGTATCAAAGGATTCTTGTTTGTTTATGGGTAAAGGACTCATAATGTTTAAGTCACCCTAAATAATTATGGCTTATTTTAAGAAAGAATGAGGTTTAAAGAAAAAGCTTATCTAATCACTCCCTTCCTTCCGTGATAAAGTATTGTTGAACTGCACATGTAAAAACATCATCTTTTGGGCCTCTTTAGATCACAGATAATCCCTTGAATTCCCCCTGCAACAACCAGGTAGCCTGGTCACATCCAAGAGCAGAGGTACTCCTACTCAGACATTAATTCAGATTAAACATGACTGCTTACCTTGGCACATAAGAGCTGAAAGTCCCACTGATGGAGACAGGAGATACAGGGAGGACCTGCTCCCCTGGGTGGAGAGTGAGGAGCAGAAGAGCAGGGTGGGAATCTGCAGGTTGATGGTCAAGAACTGCACCAGCCATACCAGCCACAAGAGCATGTGTAATCACACATGAAGAGAGATTACAAGAAAAGTTTGAATCTAGGGAGTGCAAGAAGTAGAAATATTGATGAGGGAGAAAGATGGCTGAGCAGATGGGTTGGTCAAACAGGAAAAAGAAAATTAAATCAGACTAAGCAGAACATACCATTTTCACCTCAAAAGTGACAGGGAAAGTCACCCAGGCTTAGTCACTTCCTTTTTTAACCAGAATTTCTGAATTACTAAATCATTGCTGAAGATTAAGCACCACAAATCTGCTTTCAAGATTGTGCTACTACCCCAAATCTTTTTAATTACGAAAACTCATTCATTATTTACAGTGGATATTTAGTGTTTTCTGTACAAAGATACTCATTTTAGTATGCACATTACTATACAGGCATTGTAATGGTGAGCCTGAAATCCTACTGGGCTTCATGAATTACAAACCCAAAGCCAAAAAAGCGGAGTCTATGTCTCCAACAATTTGCAGTTTAGGTATAGCAATAATCACTAGTCAAATTTAAAATGAAGAAAAAGTAGAAGACGACAACACTGGTAATTTAACTGTTATCCTGCTCTGAGTGGTACCATGGCAAAGAAAACACCTTTTATGAAGGATTTGACAGTGAATTAAAAAATAGAGATGCCCAGCAATCTCCTACAGTGAGGGACAACACAGAGCGAGCTTTGCTTGCAGCATGCACAGTGTAGGCTGGCATCATGGACTTGGATATGGGAATTCAATTCAACACTCAATGAGAAACTAATAGTGGGGATGGGTAGTGTCCATGACTTTGTAGAAGGGTACAACTAGATCACAGTTCTTTTCAACAGAGGGGAAAATCAGCAATGCACATGAAGTGGTCAAAGCAGCGACACTGTCAAAGCAGAAAGAGAGAAAATTTATCTTAGCAGTTTTAGGACAGATTTCACATACTGAAGCCACTAAAAGGCCTAATATTTCTTCAGGTGAGAAAGTAATGGATGAATTTCATATGTAGGGGTGAAAAAAAGAAATGTGTACCTTCAATGCAGGACTTAGACTTAACCACAATATTGGCTTGTGGAAAAATCAAAGACAATGCCCCAGATTATGGGGCTCATAGACTGGAAACACAGAGGTTTAATCCCCAGTGACTAAACAGAGAGGGGAAAAGACCTTTGAGAAAAAGCTCATGACTCACCCAGAAGCTCAAGAGGTGGACCCAAGATTACAGCTCAGGACTGAAGGAGTTAATTTTTGGGATCCAGCAACAAGAAGGCAGGAGTAGGATTTGCATTCAAGGAGCAAAAAAAAAGAAGCAAAGAGAAAAGAGAGTTCTCAAAAGCTCTCTTACACTTAGAAAACTCATTTTTTCTTGCAAAAAGTTTTGAGTCTTTATTTTTAAAGATAACTGTGTTTTCCATTGTCGTGGAGGAGATTCTGCCTCTCACAAAATTGAGCCTGACAGAAGTGACTTTGAGCTGCATACTCCACCCAGTTTGCTCCCACCGTGACCTGTGGTGAAGTCTGGGACACTGTGCAGTAGTACAATGGTTCACTGATGCAAATTTGAGGGGAGACAGCCAGCTACAGGCAACCAGCAGCAGCACACAGACCATGACTGAAACAAGCACGATCCTGTTGATTCTTAGATCCAGCTGCTCACACCTTGGGTGTCCTCCTAGAGCTTGATGGCATCCAATGTGACAGATACTTGACAAAAACAGAACAGAAAAGCTGTAAGGTTACCGAATCCTGGCATGATGTATTCATTACAAGGCAATAGGGTAATTAAAAAGGGAAAAACAGCTGAATCTTCTCAAAGAGCTCATAATATTCAGAGCCTGGAAAACAGACGAGCTACCAAAAAGAAAGTATTTTTGAAGTATATACTGCCCTCCTGTGTCCAAGTCGGTATTAAATCCAACAGCTGCAACCTATTTCAAAAACTGAAAATGTGGTGCTGTAGTGTCCCAGATAATGCAGGAACAGTGGTAAAACTCTGGCATTAGGGAAAAAATTGAAGAGACAGTTCAGACCAGGGCTGTCATCAGTGAGAAACAAATCACTGCTGTTGGCCTTCATCCATCTTTTATGAAGAAGATCATGCTGGATCCCTAGCACCAGAAGCCATGAGAGCTGCAGAACTCCTTCTCACAGGAAAAAGCAAAGCACCCCCAAGCTGCCTCTGAACTCCATCACAATCACAGACTGTCCACAAATGACTGACTGCTTTAACTAAAAGTAATTTGTTGCAATTAAAGCTTCTAATAAACAATATGAGTTTGGCACACTCTTGCTTAAATACTTACCTGTGCAGAGACAATTTCTTTTTTGATTACTCTTGATACCTTCTTCAACAGTTCTGTTCTTTTGGAAAAAAAAAAAAAAAGAAGAAAATATTTTAAATGTATTAAAATAACTTTAGTGTGAAAAATTAACCATTCATTTCTATTAAACAATACTATGCTGTGCAGAAGTCCTACTGTGCTAGTATACATCACTTCTCAGTGTAATGAGGGAAAATATAAAAATATTTTAGCTTGCCCTTTTCAGAAAAGCAGGTCCTCAAGAAACTGCAGAGCAAAACTGAGAGCAAATTCACAGCCACAGTGAAAGGAACATAATCTTTTCCCATTTCAAGTTGTATCTGCACTTGCACGCAATAAATATAAAATTGAAAAAGTCTCTTATGACCATAGTAAGATTGATTCGAAAATAAAACATATTTGTCTACTAGGCTTACCATGGCTTCATAACACAATAAAAAAAAAATTCAGGTAACTCAGTTACTATTTGCAAAAATCCAGCATAATCTGTATAAAAGCTAAGTAAAAACTTCAGAAGCTAAGTAGATGTGAGTAAATAAAATTCTCACAATGTTTACACTACACACTGAAGAAGAGCATTATTGCTGAAATAGATTCTTTATTTCCTGAAACATTCCAAAACAGCAGTATCCACAGTTGTAATCAAATATTAAGTCATATGCCATTATAAGAAAGCATTGATTAGTGCAATTGGATTTTGTAAAAGATCTATCAAAAAGATTTATTCGCATTAAAACTCATTTTCCATAAGCAACTGTTAATAAAACATTACAATTTTATTCTTTGTAATAAAGTACTGAAAATCAACAGTAGTTTTAGAGATCACTGTACCTTTGTAAGTGCAATGTGATTTATGCTGCCATTTTAAATACAAAACACTATGACAATAAATTAACAATTCAACAAATAGTGATAGACCAACAAAACCATGCTGACCCAGCTGGATGGCAATTTCCAGTGAATGCTACCTTTTTTTTTGTGCTTCTGCAACATAAATATACTGCTTTGTATTGCCAATGGTAAGATTTTGTAAGATATGTTCCTAGCGCTAAAAAAGTACATTACCCCAAAAATATTATTTATGGCACAGAAAAAGTTAAATTATCTCTCTGTAGTTCAGGGTTCAGGCAAGTTTAAATGAACTTAAGTATACAAAATAAAATGTACTGAAAACACTAGAAAAAAATTCAAGCACATACGTAAGTACCCCGAAATTCAAAATAAAATGGTGATGCCTTTACACAGAATAAATTATCTCAGAACTTCAGTACGGCAAAGCTGCCCAAAAGCAGCTAGTTCATTCCAAGGAAATATTCTTGTATTTTGCACACATGTAATACTTTCTTCAGTTTCAAATGCCAACACTGCCATTGTTAGTCTGATAACAATGCAGCTGTTCTGGTAATTGATTAAGTGCAATATTTAGTATTTGATAAGATGTTCATTTTTTAAAAATGACATGGCATTGTAGATGGTTACAGATTTAGATCCTTGGGAGAATAATACTGTATGACCCTCCTTTTCCAAAGCATTGTTACCCAGCCAGCTGGGTAATGAAATCCACATTATGTATTTTCCACGTTGAGGGGGATCCTTCATCAGTAGCAGCCGTCTCTCCAGTTCCCATCCCGTATCGTGCTCAGTGATGACAGTGGCTTTGGAGGCTGAAGAAAACTGTATTAACCAAATGATAGAGAGGAAAAAAAGGAAAATGAGGTCACATTTCCTGTAAAATATCAAGGTAAAACACATCATTTACTTCTGTAGTGACAATGGCTTTGGTGCTTGCTTAGAGATATCCTTCTGGTATATTTCTGGCTGCATATTAATGCACATATAAAGATCTATGGTGAAATTAAGGCCACTTCTAATAAGAAGAGCTTGAAAGATTTGTAAGAAGGAATTGAGTGAATAATTGTAATCATGAATGAGATACCTCTAAATGGCAAGATTTGGTTTTTCAGGGCTAAAGACAGTAAAAACATATTTTTGTTTCTACGGGCAGCAGAGATCTAATGGGGAAACACTTTCCAAAAAGCTATTGTGCTCAGCATACTCATGAAAAACCAGCAGATTATAAAAATACTGTGCAAGCAGTGAAGAATTTTATTTTACTGAAGAACTCCACTGAGTTCTGCTCCAGACCCTCTTTGATCTGTCACAAGGCATGTGACATGTTTGCAGAGCCACCAGTTCCAGCACTGCAACTCCTGACAGGAATTCACCATCCCCTGGGTCCCCATCCTCACACCTGGGCTGCATCTCTCACTCATCAACAAGGACTTCTAAATTACTTCCTGACCATCTTCCAAACCCTCCAGGTACTACTATTTCACTATTTCAAGTAAAACTAAAAAAAGGAAAAACAACGATCTGACTTGATCTAACTGACAACTCACTGGTAACAGGGCAGGCTCTGTATCTGATTTGCCACAACCATAACTTTGTAACACCCCTATTTGCTGAAAAAAGTTGTGTCTCAATTCTGTGAAACTATTGCATATAAAAGCAGACCTCAAGCCTTGTTTTTACACTACTCTGATTTTGTTATAAGTTACTGATGCCTCATCTCCCTTCGAAGTGCTTTTTGCAGTAAAAAGGCAGAAGTATCTTGTAAAACAGGCAGTCAGTAAGTCAGTCATCACAGCAGCTTCAACTCTCTGCTACAACTGCTTTTTTAGTAGCAAAAACATTGCACTTTAGTAAAAACAGTTGGTTCAAGTTAGGCACAGGCAAGCTACTTTTGTGCAGCTCCACTTCAGTGCAGCATCATTTATCTTTGATATAAATCCAGCTACTTGAGACTAAGAACATAATCTGCAACTGTTGTTTAGTTTCTGGAGAAAAAAGAAGAAAGTATGTTCAACAATATTGAAAAAAAACCCCAAACCAGAGGGAAAATAAAAAAATGAATAATTAGCTAACTTGGAAATAATTGTAAGAATAGTGCTATGTATCCAGAGGTGAATCTCTGCTATAGGGCACTGAAGAAAAACACGCCAGCAATGAAAAGCATTTCAAACAAGCACAAGCTGTCGGAATGACATCACACTGTTTGAGATAACAGAGTTTTGGAGAGGCTGTAGTGCATTTCTACTTTTCCATCACCAACTGGATGGCAGCAACTGGCTCCAGTACAAGGCAGCAGGAATAAGCAAGCCCTGGCTCCACAGGTATGCTTACATTCCTGCCACACTTGTTCCTGGTACATGGCATGATCCAGACCCTGAGCTGCTGATGGACACTTCTGGCTTTAGCTGGAACCTGTCTCATCACTGTGGCCTTGTCAGGAAACTGAGAGTGTTGGCTGACCCTGATCACCATCAACGCTGCTCTAGGCTGGGCAGCCCAGCTGTCCCACTCAGCTCCCTGCACACCCTGCACTAAGGGCAGCTGCCCCCACTGCCCTTCACACTGCATAAGGTCAAAACACACAGAACTGGAAGGTGGGGTCTGCAAGAAGCCCTGAGATTGCAGACAGAAATGGGTGAGGGTTGTGTGGATCACTCAACAGGAGCAAAAAATAAAAAGCTGTTGTCTGACTTCTAAGGCTAAGAAGAGATGGATTACACCATCACAATTTCTTTACACTGCTTGAATCTGTGATGGTTAAGGAGAAAACCAGTTAATATTTAGCCGAGTTATTTATCTCTGCTAACATAATTTTATATTACAAACTATTAGAAGCACTCTCTCATCCAGTGTTTTATTCTGTGCAGTAAATACTGAAGTTCCCTAAAGCAACCCCAATATAATGTGTATAAGAACCCATTTTAAGTACCTAAAATACTTAGCTACTTAACAGTCGGGCCAAAGGTAGGAAAGTAGATTTGCTCTGAGTGTGCACTTCTCCCTAAACATCTAATTTATTTAAAAAATACAAAAGACCTCTTCTATTTTTAATCAAGCCATGACTACAAACACTACTCAAGTTTGAAAGGAGCTAGACTCTTAAACTGATAATCAGAAATACCATTCATTAGAAAACACCGCAGTGAAAAAAACTGACAATTGAACTCCTTCCAAGAAAAGTCTGTATGAACTGAAAGCGCTTGTGTATTTTTTTAAATGAATCAATAAAATTGAACGAGGGTGTTAAAGAACTGTAGGCTGAGCTCCAGTCTACCTGTTCTTTTCAAGTCCTGTGAATTCCACATAGCCACAGTGCAAAGACCATGCATCTTCAAGAATCACTTGTTTGGCTCTATGGCAACATAGGATGCTGCTAAGGCACATTTGAAGGAAAGGAGACAGGAGCCCAGACTTCCTGGACTGTAAATAGCTTTCTTACTGATTTGAATCATTTTCTAATAAAAATAGTGTTAAGAGTACAGTGTCTCAGTCTCCCACTGAAACCTCTTAATTTTGTTTTGCTTTAATATTGTTTGTTGTATGAGAAGTTACAAAATAGCAAGGGACTGGTATTCATGACCCAGAAAGGCTTCCTCACATGTTGCTATGAAAGATTTAAGAGCTCTGCAGAAGAACATGAAGTAGAGGGAAGGAAAAAGAAAAAAGGAAAGAAAACCCTTAACTATAAAGAAGTCTAACTGAGAGAGTTTCCAGCTGAGAGCAAAGAAGGTTATAATAGAAATCTCATGGTACAGTCTTCATCAAAGAAGAAACCTGACAGCTCTTTATCAAAGTTTCACCGCAGTTGGTCAAAATCTGTTGTCAGTCACATCCATGTAATCCCCAAGTAACTCAACCAAAGAGAGAATGTGAACAATTGAACTTATTCTGGATCTAGCCAGTATGTAGTAAAAAATACAAAAATGATGACAGCTAAACAGTGACAGTTCATCCAACAGAAAATGAGTTGGTCACACAGCAGGCTCTCACAAGAGGGATATGTGCAATGGGAAGAAATAGCTGAAGGAGTTAACACAAGTTGAGTTTTTCCTTGAAAAGACTTAATTCCTATTAATTACAGAACACGCAGCTAAGAGTTTAACTCCCAGCTATGAGGTGATTAAAACACAATCTATTTCATCAAAACCTATTTTATTGCTTGATGTAAAAATAATTAATTTGAAGATTAATTTCTCTTTCTCTTTTTTTTTTTTTTTGCACGCAAAAATTCGCATTTGCTTAACACTACAGCTTATTGCAACTATATGATATGCCAAGATTCCCTGTGCCTACTGTCTCCCAGCTGGAATGGAGAAGATGCTGATTCAACTCAAGACTGTACTATCCAGGATATTCTTCACAATGCTGTAATGGTACAACTTGCATTTTTACAGACTCCTGCAAGTTACAACAAAAGGGATGCAGCTCTTTCTATGTGAGCATTCTAACATTAGCTCATGCTGTGACACTTTAACAGCAGTAGGCACAAATCTGGGAGAGGGTAGGCCACATCTATTAATGATAAGAGGTTAGTGTTTGATTGGATTTCTTACTGACAGGTGGCAATCCATTCCTATTTACATGTGATTACACACTATCCATTATCAGAGTTCATTACTGGCCACCAGCATGCATTGTCCATCACTATTTCTGGCAAGCAATCTTCACCCATTCAGCAATTCAGCACTGGGAGACAGAGGCTTATGCTTTATAGTTCCATATTCAGGAGGCAAAAAAATTCCACAATTTAAGCCTAAGCCATCCACACAGAGACTGAGCTCTGTTTAACTCTCACCTTCGAATTGGCTGTGCAATTTTACTTCTGGGAATGCCACTGCCATTGACGGCCAGCGATGGTCTCGGAAGAGCACTGCGCCCTACAATGCCTTGACCAGCAGTCTTGTTTGGCATTGGGATCCCAGTGCTGGAATACAGCTGCGAGTTGCTGGACACTGGAATGCTGCTGCTGTTGTTACTCCCTTGTACAGTTGGGCTTACATAGGCAGTAGCTTTGAGGGGCTGCCTGACAGACACCGGAAATTGTCCCACACTGTGAACTCGGTGTTGAAGCTGTCCTGGGGATGGAACTGTGAAGAGTGGTAAAAAACGAAGCAATGAGGTCAGTATGCAACAAATAAGACCAGGTAGTAAAGCTTATTTCTAGATACATCTGAGGAAGGATAAACACATCATTATACAATTTACTTGCTGATTACAAACTGCTGAAAAACCTCTTGAATCCACTACTGTATACACTGTACTGGATTGTAACACTGCACTCAACTAAAATATCCTATTCTAACCCCATTCTGAAAAAAAATCAAATTCCATATTCATCCTTTTTTCTCCCCTCAAGGAGATTAAATTAGCCATTAAATAAGCACACTAAATCCACCTACGTACTTAGAGCTTTAAACTGGAGAAACTGTTGAAGGTATAAATTAGTCACTGTTAGGTGATTTTGATTTTTGTGACGTGGCTTAAAACAACCACATCTTGCTCAAGCAACATTGCATTAAAGCATTATGAGGCATCACAGAACTTTAAGCTTTATGCAGAAAAACAATAAAAAGGCTATGAAAGGTCTTGAATGTAACAGCACATTCCACAGCTGATGCTATGTAAACTATCATTTTAAATCAGTGCTATGAGCTCCAGAAGCTTTATATATAGATTTTCTACCCAATTCTGCCCTCTGGTGCACATTTGGCAGGCATCACTTTTTGAGTCCACGTACTAAAAGCAAACTGTCAAAAGCCTGAAGCATATAAATTAAGACACTACATTTAGAGCAATCTTTTTTCAAGTCTTTGAAAAAAGGACATCTTTAAACCATTTAAAGACACAGGAAATATTGCAGGGGAGTGATTCAAACTATACTATCAATATATTGTTATGGAACTCCTATCATAACATAGTTACTAAAATACCCCAGGCACAGCCACTTACTATAAATGTTTTTTAAGAAGTATTTCAGAAAAATGAAATTTTATACACATGTATATATATAAAAGCATGAACACACAATGAAATATGTATTTATAAAATAATAAACAAAATTAAACTCTCAATGCATGACCAAGAAAATCCATGTGGGAACCTGAACTATGTCCGTTCTCATATTCAAGCAGGAAAAAATAACAAGAAAACCCATTAGTCAAGACTATTTTCCAGAAAAGAAGCAATTTAATTGCTTTGAAGACATTTGCAACTTCTGCTCAAATTTGAAAGAAAACACTCAAGGGAGAAGGTTTTGTCAACTTCTCCTTTTAAAATCTCACAGGAAATGGAGAGTATAAGTTAAATCACTTCTTCCCAAATTATTTATTTTTTCCTCTTTTCTTCTGCCTGTGTCTAGTGAAATCTGCTTCTCTTATCTCCACTTGAGAACCTCAACCACTGTGCTAGAAAAGATGAGTTTGGATCTTGATCTATCTTGCCCACATTCTACATTAATAATTCATCTACTAGATCAATACTCCCTCTAACCTCCAACAAGAAGGCACCTAAATTAAACCAATTTACAGGGCAATTTTAATTCTCCCACTCAACAAGAATATTATACTTGAGAATATAACCCTCTGTTTACTGCATTTCCTCAGAAGAAAGTGGCTCAACTTTGGTAGGAGAAAGGTCATGTATTTTAAGATCGTGTTTATACAGTGTACTGTACAACCAGCATTGTATAAATTACCAAGAAAAGCAGTTTTCAGTTGTAGTATCAAAACTGAAAACATGAGCTTACATTAATTAACTGCATTTTTGATGTTTCTACAATATTACTATTTATTATTATTATTTCAGTTTTAATGCCAGCACAAGATAAATGGGCAAAGAAAAGTGAAGAAACTTTCAATAACAATACTGGCAGAATTTGCTTTCCAAAACAGGAACTTTGACAATCCTGAGGTATATTAAAATCTGGTGCAAAAGAACAGTTTGCTTTTAATTTCTCATAGAATAAAGGATCGTTGACCAGGACATGTATTCTACCATTTTATCGATCACTTGCGCTCAGCCAAAGAACACGGGTACTTACTAGACGACTGCATCCTTGAAATCCCATTACTGGCTCCATGCAAATTGGAGTCAAAGCTCTGGCTATTCCTCACAGTGACAGGAGAACCAGCAAAGCCAGCAGTACTGCTAATGGTGGGGGTGCTTGGCATCCGAGCGAGGTTAGGCATGCTTCTGCGGAGTTTGTCTGCAGCACAAGACAACAGCCACAGTCAGAACAGAACTTCCAACTAACACAAGCAGCCTCAGCACCACTGCTGCAGGAAATAGGAATTATAACAAAAAGAGAGGTTTTGCTCTACCAGAATATGAGTATGTTACTGACAGCCTTCAAATTGAACCATTATGACCACTCTAACAGCATGATTATTTACAAGTAATTTTAAAGACACCAATAGGTAGTACATTTGAGGAACTGCAAGGATTTAAACAATAAATAACAATGAGTTTCACATAGATGTGTAAAGTAGGTCAGGTGAACCATGCCCTAAATATGCCTGTTTCTGCAGTGAATACAAAAGCAAGTCTGTGCTGGCAGTCAGACATGGCTATTTACTCTGTGGATGTCCAAAGACAGGTGAGAAATCCATCCTAAGTGACTGAAGTCTTGCTTTCAGGTGCCAGTAAGATGCTAAGTAACTCCATTCAGAACCTAACCTTGTTAGCAGGTTAAGTTTCTGCAGGAAGCCACATGCAAAAACTGCAAAGTCTTCTGATGCTGTTCCGTTGCTTGGAGCCCTGGGTTGATAAAAGGATTTTCAAATCTGGTGTTTCTCCTATCTCACTTGTGGTACATGGTATGGTAGGCATTT
Source organism: Thryothorus ludovicianus (assembly GCA_013397245.1). Classification (NCBI taxonomy): domain Eukaryota; kingdom Metazoa; phylum Chordata; class Aves; order Passeriformes; family Certhiidae; genus Thryothorus; species Thryothorus ludovicianus. The sequence goes on along the minus strand of VZTB01002892.1, from coordinate 230,408 downwards.
TCAGAGTAGGTTTTTTTGTAGGACTTTTCACAAAAGCTGCAAATGCCCCAAATGTTTTTTGGGGAAAATACAACAGCTAAGACAAGTGTCTAAGAGGTCAGAAGACGTCTGCTCTCCTACTCACACCAGTTCATTCGAAGAGAGAAACTGAAACGCTCCTGACATCTCAAGGCGGCTTCCCAACCACACCACCATGAGGTAATCTAAGGGAAAACTCTTTTGGTCCCTTCTACCATCAGGCCAAAGCGAGATGACTCAGTTTTGTACAAGCAGAAGAGACTGGGGAAAAGGCACAGACTGAAGGAGCTGGTCCTGTGACATGACAGACTTCAGAAAAGCACTGCTGTGGGAAAACAATGGGCATTTATTAAAATCGTCATTGACAACATCACCAAGGTTTGCCTCTTGGCCAGCTTCAGAAGCCCAAGTGCTGTGTCCTGCCAAGGTGGCTATGTCCCCCTCACAGCAGGGCCAGCACAGAGGCCACCAGCTCCCGCTCTTGACATAGGTTCCAATGGCTGGCAGGTTCTCACACTGCAACAGAAAGCAGGGCTCTGCTTGTCTTGTAACAGCAGCTATGACTGCTCTCTCCCACAGAGAGCAGAGCATTTCCAGACTGATGCCTTGGTTTTAAGCACGGGAACAACACAGCACACTGCTTGGAACTGCTGGAATAGGTCAACCTCCTGGCTCATTACAGGGCAAGTTCAGTTCACACAAACAGCAGATTTATTTAGAAATCTCTGTTGATCAGTTCACATAAATATACAACCTATTTAGCACCATCATTAGCTCCTCTAATCCTTAAAGCTGCTAACAAGTGAAAAGTAGTAAGACGTGACATTACATTTCTATCTACGCAAGTTATTAGGAGTAACTCAATATATGTGATGCCTACGTAACTCCCACAACCTGTGTCACAGAAAGGCTCCATCTCTAGCAGGAAAAAGAAATGTAAGGTTTGAATCCCTGGAAACTACAGTAAAGTCAAATCCTAGTAAAGATCTGCTGCATGGACAATCTTTCACCAAACAAGTCAGAATTGTGTGTCAGTGACTAATTACTGACAGTGGCAGACTGAAATCATCAATGGTACTGCAATGAATATTAACAAGGGGATTTACCACTGTGGTGCAGCCAGGTAGTTAAGTATTACTATCATTGATGTAACAATGATAAAGCAGTTATCAGGCTTCCAAAACTATCCTGGGGATACAAACAATAGCACCTGTACACCTACTGTATATACCTATTTCTAAAATATTCAAGAATTTTGCAAACTGAAGAGGGAACTGTCACCCTATGATGCAATCCTTGGGCAAGGGTGGCAAAAAAATCATGAATATGGGATGTCTGTAGCTACAGTTAATCCTGGAGTTCTAGCCTACCCTTTCAAAGTCCTAGGTCCTGAAATCCTAATTCAGCATTACAGAATTTGGCAAAAAAAGGTTTGAGCAGCAGGATGGCCAGTAGGGAAGACAGCACTGCATAAAAGAGCTTTTTAAGTATCATGTTGTATAGGAGAATTCTTTGGACTCTCCATGCTCTTCCACTCAGGGACTGCATCAGCCACCCCAGACATTATTTGTGCCTTGAACAGTCCAGTGGATGCAGCTACAATAGCAGAAAAACAGGTACAGAAGTGGATTGGATTTCCTCCATGTCTTGGGTGGCCACATCTTTTGCCTCTTGTTCATTAGTCCCTTCTTGTTCCAGCAGTTTGCTCTGCTGCTGATTCATTCAGTCCTCAGGCAGCAGATTCCTGCTGCACCTGCAAATTCTCATCCATCAAGCAGCTGTGTTACTTCTTTGATGGGTCCTTGTGTCTGCTGAGATAAATGGCCCTGAAAAGCAATGAAAACAGCAGGTCAGTTTTGTGTTTGGGGAAAACCCAGAAATGTTCGCCTTGATGGCATTTTGCAGCTTCCATCTCCTTGGATGATGCATTCTCTTTCATCTCCTTCTTGAAGTTTGTTCTGTCACCTGCTTCTCTCCTAACAGTGCAAATAGTCTTATAGATGTTTTGTTTGTAAATGAAACGATGGCTCTTGTGAGCTTAATATATGGAAGCAGAAGTGATTTTAATAGTATTTCAGGCCAGAGATGTTACTAGATATGAACTCGCTGGAAATATGAGAAGAAAACAAAAATATTTTTACAAGCTGCTTTCCAGACCTCTTTGCTCTCCTAAGACTGATAAGAAAATTAACAGAGGAGAAAGAATAGAGATGTACTCTCAGTTGAGATTTGTTCAAATAGTCCTGTTTGTGATGAACACTGGAATTTGCGACAGTTTCTGCAACCTCTTCTGCATTAATGGGGTTCAGTGGCAAACCTAAAGAAATCATCAGTTGCTTGCAGTTTGTTTTGTTAGGAAGATGTGGACAGTAACATCAGTAAGGGACTTCAAAGGACCTACATGAAATGACTGGATGTGGCACTTGGTGCCATGGTCTAATTGGCAAGGTGGTCATCAATCAACAACTGGAGCTGATGATCTCCAAGAGCATCCATAGTTATTACTGTGACCCACTACTGAGTCTCAATTATAATTTAGGCTAAAGAAAAACTGGTGTTTAGGTAGAATGCAGCCATATAAAGCACCGCAGGTGTATCTTCGCCTTTCCCAGCCTTCTTTGAGATAAAATATAATGACCTACAGACATTGTACTGTTGAGGGATTCGTACGTCTGAAGAAAATTCAAGGATAGGTCATGCAAGGGAAGTTAATAACTGGTTTCTGGTTCTCACCAACTTCCAAGAGTAATTCATGCATATACATACGTGCTTGTCATTTCATGAGCTTCCTTTAGGCAGCATACATTGCCCTTTCACACACCTGCAGCAGAATTGCCTACTGCATGTTTACACTTTCTCCATATGTGGCATCCATGCTGAATTAGCCCATTGCCTCTACAGCACAAGAAAAGCTGGGAATTGTGAAATATATGATCCTAGGCTTTCAACTGAAAATGTAAAGGTCACCCCACAGCACAGATTATATTCACTACTGCTAAAAGCAGGTCAAAAGGCAGGAAAAAGTGTCCCTTCTTTGTCAAACATTCCACAAAATTACACTGAAGACAACAGTTCGCCTCTCACCCAGCTGCTCCAGTTCTGATTTTTTGCCAGGAAGTTCTTCCCCTGATGGTGTTTCTTCTCTGAAGTCAGCTCAGGATCAGTGGCTCAGCTTCTTTCTGGCAGGACACCAGGACAGGCAGCACCTGGCTTCTGTCTTCTGATCCCCACACCGCTGGTGGCCGTCCCCATTCCAATGCTCCTTTTTTTCCCTTCCCTGACCTAATACTATCACTGGCTGAAGATTAAGTCCATGTAGCATGCAAACAGACCTTGTCCTCAGAGCAAAGCTGCCCCAGAAGAGGTGCACTCTTGGTGGGCTGCCAGATGGGGACTTCTGTAGCAGTCCTTGGTCAGTATCATCTTCCACCTGCCAAAATGCCTCCTCCAATGAGGTTCTCCTTGCAAGAAGGGCTTAGGTTGACTCTACAGTCAAGTCTCTTAAAACACGTTTACTCCTTCATGGTTATTCTCTGCAAGTGCTGACAATGTTTTATTTGAGCAAAAGGACTCTCAAACCTCGCCAAAAGCACTGAAGTGTAATACAACAAATCAGAATTCTTAGTGTCTCAGAGAGATCTGTATCAATGTTTGAACTACATTAGCAGTTTCTCACACATATCTAAGTCATTCACACAGCTCCTGCAAACTCAATTCCGTCCTATCTGCACTGTATGCACAAATAGGTCGAAGTAAAACCAAGGAAAAAATCCATGCTTCTCAATTTTAAACATTATGTTCTATATTATGTAGACATTCAGAGTGTTTTCTGAAATCTTTAACTAGTAGACTCTATTACAACTTCACTTTATGGGATTAATTTCTCTTCCGCATCTCTGAAGATCTGAGATGAATGTGGCACTTGGTGCTGTCATAGTTATAACATCTGTGACATCCCAAATACACCAGGGTCTTTTTAATGGTCTGTGGAGTCACAAGCTGATACAGAGACACCAGTGTGTCAAAACACAAATACAGATTAAAGCAAGTCTTTCAGCTAAGTAAGTGAGTGATACCATTCTCAATAATGTCAACACCTACATCTTGTTCAGAATTATTACTTCATCTCATCCTGGTTTCACAAGTATATGTCTCTTGCCACAGACAGCAAATTAAAGATTTTTTCCATTAGCCTTCCATGAGTTCTCCACTGTCCTCTTTATAATTTGATCACTGTCCTCAATAATCCAAAGGTAGCAAAGAAAGATTATGTTACTCCTTTTCTGTAATAAAGGCTGCAACAATTTCCTTGAGAGAATTTTTCCTTTCTTACTGAGCAAGAGTGGTCATGAGCAGAAAACACTTTGTAAGTCTATGCTGAAGCCATATCTAAACACAATGTACTGCTGCTCCTTTACGTCTGCCTGGACTTCACTTAAAAATCCCAAACAACAAACAGAAATTCACAACTGCAGCTTTAAAAATGAGTCAACTGACAATGATATCCATAATATTTTTGAAGTGTAGGCAAGAAAGTTACTCATAACTAGTAATTTCTGGAAAATAAAAGCAAAGTTCTTCAAGTGAATAGTATCTGTGACCTATTTATGAAGGTATATGCCAAGCTAAAAACTTAAAAAACAACACAAAAAGGTAACAGAAAATATACATTAAGATTAACCACATTGAATGCATTGCTACTCCATGAACCTCTTCTTACTGTATTATAATAAACTCTTTCTTTACCTGGAATAATTTGTTCAAAATACAAAGTTTCCGATTTTCACATACTATAATAATGGACACTTTAAAATGCACATTATCTCAGGAAGATGGAAAGTGAGCCTGAACACAAGAAAATCAATCCCATCTTCAGTATCTTGTCTATCCTGGATTTTGATTACTCTGGATGATTTCACAGCACTACAGTTAACCATTATTTCCCTTTTCAGAAAATCAGAAGTATAAAGGGCAAAAATAATGAGAGCTATTAAAAATTAGTAAAATTATGAAACAAATAAAATATTTTTTAAAAAGTTTAAGTGAAAGCAGTTACTTTTGCATCAAAGTAACAAAAAGAATGTGTATTTATAGACAACCTAAAGCAGAAATCAGCTTGGTTTTATGACTTTCAGCAGTATTTCTTATATAAAAATGATCATATGTAAAGTATTCTTGGTATTAATAGCTAGCAGCATTTTAAGTCACTAACCAGTAACTTCTTCAAATTTGACAAAGGGGAGAGAGACATAAGCATAAATCTTTCCACTGCAAATATATTAAAAGCTTTATTAAAATATGAAACACACACTAACCAGACAAACTCACTTCAGTTAATTACAACAGATACCTAAAAGCTGTTCACATCCCGTCTCTCAGATTTTCTTTAAATTATCTATTTTTGACCCAGCAACAATTACAAAATCCCTGAAAATAAAAAGTTTACAAATGGAATTTTTATGATGTAATTCATCATTACAGAAAATTCAGCTGATTTAGGAAGAGGTGTAAATAAACAAGGAAAACAAACAGATTTCACACAAAGCTCATCTATTACTATATTCTTGCCAGAACTGGCAATAAAACCTGTTAGAAAGCAAAGACAAAACACACACTCTACAGACAGTGGCTGTGAAAATGCTGTTTAAAAGGTAACTAGTACACCTACAGCTCATGCTACAAGTGGCTCCACTTACAGCTTAAACACATTGCAACATATTTCCCATCTAAACATATTAAGATTGGCACACACCTGCCACTTTATGCTAGTGTTTACCAGGAGCCTTCCAGCACAGCAAGCTGTTGGGGACAGGCAGTAAATGTGACTGGCACCATTCACTCAGACATGAGTGGGATAAGGCGAGATAAAGAACCTGCACTTGAGAGCGGGGGTTACATGGTGTGGCGTGGTCCAGAAGTATGTGATTTTATCTACAAATAGATGTACAGCAATTTAAAACAGGGCAGAGTGTCAAATCTACAGCAAGGGCAGTATTTTGCTACAATACACTGGCAAGAACAATGCATGCACTCAAAAATATCACTTCAAACACAGCTGGAAAGCATCTGAGAGACTATTCTCACCCCCAGAAAAGGCAGAAGATCACCAGAAGCTGCAAATTATTTATCAGCTACCTAAAATGCAACCCTGTGGATGGAGAACAAGCAGACCTTTGGCTATAGCAACACACCAGACACCTGGTGCACAAGTCAGTGCCTGTGTGAACATACTTCATAGCACCCCCCAGACCCTGGACTGTTCATGGAATCTAAACAGCACTGACATAGGGTGATGGTGAAGCCAGGGTGCATCAAAGTAACTCATGGAGCTCTGTCCAGGCAGATGAATTAGGCCCTGCATACACAGGTGGGCACCCACATCTCAGAATTTAAATGCAGGTGCTTCTCATCAGGCAACCAGTAGTATACTCCTGGAAGATTTATTAAAGTTTTCCAGGTTTATCACCATATTTTTCACATGCAGATAAATTAAGTACCTCAACTAGAGGTCAAACAAACATCACCAAAAGCAAATAGGGCAGCATCCCTCAAACTATTGCCTGAAGGCAAGAAATTGTAATTAAGCTAAACATGCAGAGTAGTTTAGGGGAAATAATGTGTCTAAGCTAAATACTCGGGTTTTTATCCCAGACTAAGTGTCAAAATTCAATAATTACTTGCTGCTCATTTTTCCTTTATAAAAAGCTCTGTGAATGCCCAGATGAAGCAGACACTAGACCCTTGACTGCACATGCAAGGACGTAAGAGATCTCTTTGAGGGAAGACAAAGGAATAAAGATTTCAGAAGACTGTTGGAAAGGCCAAGAGCAGCACAGCATGTGGTAAATAGGTGTGACTTAAATGTAGATCATGCTTTCCACATGTGAAGTAAAGGTTCAGGTTTGCCATCATCCACACTCTTCCTTCTCCATTTCCCCAGTAAACTAATGGTGTGGAACCCATCAACTATCCCAGAGAGTTTCAGACAAATTCTTGTTTTGCAGTCTACCTCCATTTCAATGTGTAGGAATTCTTGAGAGACAATGAAATTATTGCCAAAATGGTAAGTGCTGATGAGAAGATGTTGTAATACTATGCAGACATACTCAGTATACAGTGAACACTTGACTCCTTATCTCCTTGTCTGACCAAAAAAAAAGGCAAAGTAAAATGTTTCTCACCATCAGTATTTGCCATTTACATGGAACAGAGTTGCATGCATTAGAGGCTGAAGGTGTAGAAGCTGAGGAGGTAAACTCCCTTCAAAAGACAGTGGTACTGACTATTACAGCACTGTTTGTCATTCCTGCAAACAGGTAACTGAAGTCACGTGTGCAACTTCTGGGTTATGCCAAACACCTCAAAGTTCTGGAGAAAAGTCAACCAGGTGATAAAACTGGTGGTCTTTTACATTTACACACTTCGTAGTTAATAAACTAGGAGTCTAATGTTTTTAGTGCCTTAAAGGTTTCCATGCCCTTCCATGCAGGAAATCCAATGCTTAAGTTCCACTGACACGGAAGATGAAAAAAATCACTCAAAACATATTTGGGAGCCACAGAAAAACATGGCGGCAACACATCATTCTCTTATTCCTGAATGAAAATGCCCCAAAGCCTTCCCTTCTAACTACCAATATTTCTGCAAGCCCAGCAATGCTGTCCCACTCTGATAAGAGAAGTAACATTAAAATTAATATGGCACAAATGCTGTACCAACAGACACCCACACTGCTCCACCCTCTGTTAACATCACCTCTCCTATATTGTCACTTGTCAATTATACTTCCATGCCATGGCTTACTCTGAATAGAAGTGGTTTGGGCACCAACCTGTCATGTCTTGTTTGTCAGAAAAGCAACATACATACCTGTAGCATCATAAATAGCAAGTGTATGTTGTTTTGAACAACACATTTATTTTCTTGCCCAAGGGTGAGCTGTAACCTGCAATGTTACAAATAAGACCCTGGATGGAAGTGGACTGTTTAGAAATAACTTGGGGAAAAAGATTGAAGGTACAGGAAAGTAAAATGCAGCAGAAAGAAGAAAACTGTGATTGTAATAAGGAAAGAGAAAAAACAAACAGCAACAATGGAAGGGAACTTAAAGAGTGAGTAAGCACTGAGAGACAAATCTTCCAGATTCTGGAATATATCTCAAATGCAACGCAAAAAAGCAGCAAGTGACATTATGTCCAACTACTTTAATGATCAGCCCTATCAGATCTGGAACAGAAGCAAGGTGCTATAAAAGCACTCATCACAGCACAGATGCATTGACAGCAAACAGAGGAATAAGAAAGAAAATTAAAATCTGAAAACTCCCATCTGTATTTTACTGCATCCACAATGGACATGTGTACATGAAGCTTGAAAGCCCCAGAGGTTCTTCTAACCAACTACGAGCCTGCTAAAACATGCTCTTCTTTACTTCTTGTTTCTTCCTCCACTTGTGGTCATCTCTGCAGCACTTTAAAACAGACTAAAGCAACAACTTTCATGACCAGGTCACAGACTCATTTTGTAGAAAACTGCTTAACAATAACATCCCTTAACCATTTACGTAGGCTTAAATTATTTGTCACAATTTATGTACAATTCATCTTTAAAATGGCACTGGCACTTGGCAGAGGAAAGATCACTTCTCACAAAAGCATGCAACCCACCTCCATTAATCCTATTTGGTTGCTGCTCTGGAGTTTGGGCTTGAGGAGAGTAGAAGGGCTGCTGATAAGTATTTGTAGGGAATTGTGGGGAAGTAGGGCTCCTCCTGCAGTCCCGGATACTGGAGAAAGTCTGTGAGTGAGGAATCCCTCTCTGGAAGGGGGAGCAGCGAGTCAGACGTGGCTGTGGAGGTGGAAGGTGGTCAAACTCCTCCTCATCCTCAAGACTATAGCGATCATACTCCTGGTCACTGCATGTCCCTTTTTTTCCCGCATGCAGAGAAACACTGGAAGTGTGCCTTGACACAGATGCTGAAGTTGAAGCATAATCTTGCCTAAGGCCTGTAAATTCCAAGAGGAGGATGATTCAGCTTCTGCTAAGTGATTAACTATTAATATGCATGTCAATCTTGGAAATGACACAGGTAAGTAAACAGAATTTTACAGCAAGAACTGAATTTAAAACGTAATCAGGCTGAAGATCTGATGTAAGATTCAGCTGATCTACCTTTCAGACATCTGATCTACCTTTCAGGCATCTAAGCCTGAATTCTTTCCCTCAAAAAAATTTTAAATAAAATATTAAAAAAAGAATACAGAAGTCTCCAAAAGATGTCTTAGATGGCTTTCTTAAGAGGAACCACTCTCAGGAGGCACCTATTTCTCTGCCAATAAACACTACATGAGTACTAAGCTTTTCACTTCTCAATACTCTTAATTAGAGGAATTACACTCACATTAGTTTTCCAAGCTATTGCTATTGAACTTTTGTATTCATGCAACAAAAATATTTACAATGACATCACTTAAATTTACAACCAATCTAAATTATCTAGCTCTCCAACTTCCCTCAACAAGAATTAGTTCCTGATAGCATTCAGTCTCATGGAAAAGGCTTAGTGGTAACACAACTGTATTTTACACAGGTAGACAACCCTACCACCCTCTTCTCAAAATGCCAGGTTTTGAAAACCAGTTCACCATAAGGACTACTCTGTAAGAGTCTGTTTGCTCCAGGTCAAGTGAGAGGGAAACATTCACATCCCTTGCACATCCCTTCCTTTCTCCAGATGCACAGTAACCAAGGAAAAAACACTGCAATTCCAGGAGCCAAGCAACTGTGACAGTAGCTGCAGATAACAACATTCCTAGACTTACAAGAAGCCCTAATTTTTAAGAGATGTCTTTGCTTCATAATGGAAACTTGTTAACATGCTTCCTCTCCCCCTCCTCGAGTGGGAGTTTCTGTCTGTGGCTGTGAAGAGAGCGTGCCTCTGTGCATGTATAGAAGGGCCACTTTCCACAGGATTACATGGTCAACAACTGTCACGTGCTCAACATTCTCCACCAGCTGCTGCTACAAGGATGAGATACAGTCAACTGCACCTGACACAGATTTGAAGAAAAATCTGCATTTTTCTTTCCAGTCTGCCAATGCTCTGATTCCTTAAAGAGCTAAGTACCTGAAGTATTTTTTAAACTTCACTCTGAAGGAGATGAGCACAGCTGTCATTTAAGTAACACAGTCCTTTGTATCTTTGGCACCCATAACATTTTTTCTTTTTAAAATTAGAACACTTGTTAATTTCTCTGCTGAACATGATGCGTGCCACCAGATACTCAGCAAGTTCTCCTACTGACAGGTGATCACTCTGCCTGCTCAGTCTGGTGGCTTCAGCCAGATCATGGCTCTAATTTTTTCTTCCCATTTTATTATTTTTGTTTTATACAATCACTTATTACTTGCCATTTTCACCCAGGCCCTGTCTGTGAATTTCTCTTGCTTTTAATCTCATCACTTCCTCCTTGGTATCTCACTTGGCACTAACAGGATGAGGGAGGAATACTCCACTTACCTGTCTCAGTGACCTCTAAGTCAAATGCCCTTTATTTATTAATAAAGACATTTTACAAAAATTATTATTAAGACAAACTATAATCTATGTCAAAGAAGACTCTAGGCTCAGATTTGTGCATAATTATTAGTTTGAAATCAAGATATTACATTTATAGGCCCCAATTCAGTATTTAAGGGGGATTTGATTTCAAAACTCAACTGAAAATTTAAGAAAATGGAAGTGGAGGCAAACAAAACCAAGAGAGCTGTATATTCTTAACTTTCTCATGAAATGCATGCATGAGAAAAATGCTTTAGCATCTTCCCTCTCCAGAAATAAAATTATTTCAATTAATATTCAGAAAAATACAAACATCAAACTTTTAAAGATCCAGTACCAGTTTAGATTAATCTGATTAACCAACAACATGTAATATTTTCTCCACGCGGGTGAAGGGTATTTCCACTGGCCACTCAAGAGGTAATGCTGTTTAAAAAAAATATTTACTTGACTGAGACCAGAGTGGAGCAGTTTTAACTGCAATGGGAAATCTTCCTCAGACTGTTACGAAAACCAAGAAAGTGTCACCTACTCTCCTCCTGTAGACGAGCCATGATCTGAACATCAGTGAGGTCCTGCAGCTTGTATCCCATGGAGATGGAATCATCTTCCAGCTCCGAAGTGCTCAGTTCACTGTCTATTGATGACTGTGGACTCAAAGGAGAACTCCTAGAAATGTACCCTATGTAAGAAAACATAGCTTTAGGCTACAAATATGTCTGGCCACCTTCATTCAGAATCATCTGCTCTTTACATTACAGTAGCTCAAAACATTTTCTTAATAAAAACTTTCAGAAGTGTAGTTCAATTCACTAACAATTAGCAAAGAGCTTTGATATTAATGAGAAATAGTAAGTGTAGGAATGGATCATGAATTCCTCAGCTTGTTCTCAGAACAGCATTGCATAGCCCAGACAATGAATAATTCACCCAATACTGTTCTGATACAGCTCAGATTAGTGTAGTCTAACCAACATCTGCATTTGCATCTCTCTTATGGGACTGTGGTTCTCCCTACTCTGTTTTGAAAAACAAGTGGATATGTGTCACTGACTTCTGCTCAGTACTCAGATGCTGCATCAGAGCCATTTAGCTACATTTTACTATTCTTTCTTTAAATTATCTATAATTATCATATGAATCAATCATAGTAACAATTTAGGTTGACCATTATACAACAAAGAAAGCATTGCTTCCTCCACAGAGCTACTTTTTCAAAAGGCTCTGGATTCTACTTTTTCCCTGCACATGATAGTAAAACAGAAACTAATCTGCAATTAGTTGCATGAGCTAGTTGTTGTCCAACTTTAAAGAAAAATCCCATCAACTAAAACAGTATATCATTTTCTAATAACCTCTGGACCATCAGAGACTCACAGCCTGCAGGGCAAGAACTGCTGTGACTACAGCTCACAGGCTGTGCTTGTATCACAGGTGTGTTTGCATCCTGTAGCACTGCTGAAAGCAGCCACCTCAAATTCATCCTAAATTCAGCTATTTTCTAATAATATCTCCAGAAGAAAAGGACAGGCGGGGACTGAGTACTTTGCTTTGGAAGGATTGTATGGAGTAAATGTGCAAGTTACAGCAGTCCCTGAAGTTTTGCAGAGCTAGCAACAGCTATGCTCTTTTGGAGGAGCAGAGAAAAACAAGACAAGGCACCTGAGGGTGTCTCAAGCAGCATGAGTTCATTTAGGAACTAGGCTTCATCCCACTGAATAGGGAAGACCTTTCACTCATATGCAGACAGCGACAGCACGTGCTCTGTCTGGAGCTGCTCTCACCCACAGTGCCCATATCCCTTAGAACAGCGCTTTCTGCAGTGATTTCATGCACTGTAAGGAACATTGCACACAGATCGGTGTGACACTGATCATCAGCCCATCCTCAGCCTGCTCCTGTCAGCAGTAAAATGTCAATGCCTCTCCCCCAGATTATTTTCTCCACTGCCACTGCAGTTTAAGAGAAATCACGGATACAAACTGACTTCTGAAATCTGTAGTGAAGAAGGAAAATACAAATCCTTGCAACTTACAGACCACAGAAAGTTTTCCATTTTCCTAGAACTTGTGTGTTCCCTGAAAATCAGTGGAAAACATAAAATAAATCTAGAACATTAGCAACAATACCAGCTTGAAAACAAGTATGATTCTGCCAGCTCTTCTTATGATAAATTTTCGCTGCAATTTCATTACACAGCTGTAGATATGTTTCTATGGTCACAAGGAAAAGGCACCATGAGGCATAAATGAGCAACAAAGCTGGGGAGTTAAAGCTGACACAGTCACAACTGTACTACAGGGTAAATCATTAGTGGGATTTACTAACATCACTTTCCCGTAACATGCTGTGTAACACTAGTATTTAATTGCCAAACTCTAGGCCATTAAAAAAACCCAATTTCCCTCTGAGATGTGAGTTTTCATATACAATCAAAAAGAGTACTGCTGTTAAAGGCTAGCAGGATTAGATTACATCAAGCATTTTTGTAAGCACCATAAATCAATAAAAAGATAAGCATTACCTGTCCGTTCAGGTGTTAGTATTGCTTTACTGGAAGTTTTAGAGAAGCTGGGACTATTACAGCCATTGGTATATGGGGTGAGTCTTGCAACAGGACTATAGGGAAAAGCCAAGGAGACAGGTGAAGAGAAGAGGTTCCGCCATCGGCTAGCTGTTATGGATGCGAGGGAGGAGGGGGAAAAAACAAGATTTACAGTTATTAATAGAACAGTACTGTCAGAGAGAAAAATCATCTCATCTTAATCTGTTCGTTTTTACTTATTACAAGAGGACAATAACAGTGAAAATTCAGCAGCAAATCAGAGGATCAGCACAGTGTTCTGCACGTAAAAGTGAGCTCTTTAAGGTTTCCTAGTAAATATATCTGTTGACTATTTTACATATATACCTTTTTGGTAAATATTCATCACATACATCACTGGGCAACCAATACACAAATAACAGAGAAAGTAAAAACTGCTACAGTTAGCACAGAAATGAAAACAAAATTTTTAGTGCTCTTTAAGGAACTGTTCAAGGCAATTAATCATCACACAATTGAATTAGCAGCTAAATTATCAGTTATGGGAGTTCAGAGACAGAGCAATAAAAGATGCTTAACCATCGAGTGCTAAAAACAACTGTAATCCCATATGAAGCTTTTAAGCTACCATATTTTCCCTTCTCTTTTTACACCACCAAATTCCTGATTGCATAAGCATGATTTATTTTTTTTCCCCACTGTTTCTGGAATAACAGAACAACGCATTTCTTTTTCTACACATTGTTTACAAAAAGCTTGAAAGGCATCTGGTTTTCTAAGCAATATCACAAAGCGCTCAGAGTAGGCAAAAATAAAGCTAAGAGCTTATTTCATTTACATTTATTTAATTTACATTTTCTTACTCACCCAGTAAAAGTATTAATACAACTGTCCTTTGTTTTGCCTATTTTTACACACCTTGAAAAAGTAAAATAACATTCACATGCTCTTCCAAAAAAAAAGTACTAGTAATAGAATTATTTTAAGAAAAATAAAATTTTAAAATATATAAATTTCAGAGAACTCATGCAGATAACAAGGAAAGATGAAAAACATACAATGAGATTGGGGTTTTTTTAATATAACCTATTTTCTACTCATAGATGTTATGTACAGCGACCCAAGAGGGGGAGTCAGGAACATATTTATACCTACCTTTGAAATCAATGGCATAAGCTCAATGCTTAGCAGGTGTACTTTGCAGTGTCAGATGCCACAAACTAGTTTTCAAAACCAGAAGGGCCTAAAAGCCCTCAAAAGCCAGTCCCCATTACATGGCTACTTAACACCACAACCTGCTGTGTTATTTGCACCTGTTCACCTGGACATTTTACACACTAACAGCCATTCAAATAATACTCAAGTTTTCTGTTTCCAAACCTCCCTACCACCAAAATGATTTAGGAGGACATATGAACTTTATTCCTCTTTCTTGCTACCATCAACTCCCAGTAGCCATGGGAAGGATGTCTTGGCAGGCTGTCAATCACATCCTCACAACCTTCTGGAGTAACCAGTTTGTCACCAATCCAAACGGTGCCATTTCTCCTCCTACTCCTTTTGCTTTGACCTACTTAAATATATCCTGGGTTTGTAAGGAGGAAAAGCCTTTTCAACTCTTCCCACAAGTGCCACTAAGCTTAGAGTGAAGACAACTGCCTGGTTCCAGCACAAGCACAAAGCAGTCTGCTGGGAACAGGGATTACCTGCAGGGCTTAGGCTCTGAGGAAGGCAGCTAAGTACACATTAGTAACGTAAAAATTCAAACCATGCTCTTTTCTGCCCCCTCATCGAATAATTATTGCAGTTCTCTCATTTTTGGTGATTCCAGTTCCTTCAAGCTTAAAGAAACCCCAAGTTCTAAGATCTTTAAATCATCAGCATCACTTTCAGGAAACTGCTTGATGACAAGCCATGCAACACGAACTTCCTGGTCGGATTGTTTGTCCTCAACATTCATTAAATGATAGTTCTAAAGCGAAGCATTCAAGGGTCTCAGGACAAAAAGGAGAGCAAAAACAGATGAATATGACTGCACAAACTAGTAATTAACATGAGTCCTTGGGGGTGAGATTAATTCATAAGGTGTTAATAACAGTAAATTGATCTGCGGCACTCACTGAAAGAAATCCATACAATAAGAGTAAATCTCAGTATGACATCCACAGCTAATGTCTGGTTGACAATAAGAGTAGATCTCAATATGACATCCACAGCAAACTGATGGTTCCTGTCCACCAGGAACCATCAATAAGAGCAAGGAATGACAGTTCCTTGAGATTTCATTTTCCTGCCTAGCACAAGCTACTGCTTTGTAGCAGCCTGATCATTTGCCAGGCCAATTAGCTGCCAGCATGTTCTCACTCCCAGATGTGGTCAGGCACATAGCATAAATAAACATCATTCATTACCCTCCACAATAACCACTGTGAGCTGGTCCTCTGAGCACAAGGCAACAGTTATCGCGACTCTGAAAGCAAGGACCCACACCAAGAATATAATTAGTATTTATGGCCAACCACATTTCAAACTCCTCTTTCAAACAGCGTGTGTTCTCAGGGAAAGATTCATGGATGACAACAAGAAGCTCTATCTACACTAACCTCCATATATACTAAATCTCTAGGGATACCAAAGTAAAATATTCCCAATTTTACAAATTTCTGCCACTGTGCCTATAATAAAACTTTCTAGTTTAAGCATTAGGAAATAACGGATACTTTTTAGGGATATGAGTAAATCCATTGTTAAGGATCAAATACATGAAACATCTTTCACGACGTTTCAAATGGAAATATCAACATACATATTGAGCACTTTATTGTACTAACAAAGACAGCAGAATTAGACTTACTGAAGTATTGTGCTAATGCCAAAACCGTAAAAAGGTACACAGGAAGCGAGTGCTACAGGCATGTAGGCAAATATGTAAATTCATGTAAAATTTGTAAAATCCCAAAACTCTGCAATGAATAGTCATTACAGAACAGTTATTTTGCTCCAAACGGAATGGGAGGCCATCCTGGTTAGCATGATGAACACCACTCTGCTTTGCATGGATAACGTGATGATGTTAAGATCTTTATTTTAAGTTTAAAAGCCCAGCTGTTCAGTCCTGAATGTTACAGTATTTGTAGCTTCTTCTCAAAGCCCCAATGCTAGTTACCTGCAGATGAAATAAGATGAGCAGGTACCTTTTAAAAACAAAGAAAGTTTCTAATCCTTGCAGTGGAATAGAAACATAGATAATCCTGCTCTGAGTAACTTATACTGAAGATATACTGAAGGAAGGGATTCAGCCATGAAAAGGAAAGCAGGGGAATCTAAAACAACAATCAAGAGAAAAGAAGCCAAAAAATCCATTTAATTTACTGACATCAAAGAGGCAAACGCTATCAATTTGACTTCTTGAAGCATTAAAGTGGTGCAATGAATATTGTAATAAAATAAGCATGAATTGTCCCAGTCATCTTAAGTCTACAGTTATTAGAAGTGTCCAACTTTTTAGGTATGATTTCCTGGGTTTTGATAAATTCTTAATAACTAGATTGCTGATAATGCACTATGTCACACAGTACCTATTCCAATATGTTAAAAATGACTTTCAAATTGATCATGTAAGTAAGCAATCAAAACCTTGCCTTAAAAAACAAAATCAGCAACAGCTGAGACTGTTCATACCTTTAAAATATTTACTAGCAGAATTGAAGGCTTAAATATTAATTAATCTTATTTTTATAACATCCCTGGAGACATTAAAAATGCTAAAACAGATGAAAATAGTAACTCATATAGGAAAATATGAGCAACTAATTAAAAAATAAAAATATTCACCATACTGACTCCTGTGAATAATCAGTACTTAACTGTTGTGAAATTTCACATGAAAGTCTGAACGTGTAAACATCCACAGAACTGCAGCACTCAAAAGGAACCACACATCCTGCAAAACCACAGGATTCTGTACCATCTTTAAAGCAACTCCCTTCCTAAAACTGATTCCTCACTTAAGCTACATAAGGTAAAAAAAATTCCTAAACCTATACAGAAGCATATTTTTGAAAGGGAAAATGAAATTTGCTATTAATGGGAACGTTCATCAGCTGGAACACAAGGTAGTAAGGGGTAGAGATCCTCATTATGCTGTTTTAGTTATGAGGAGTTACACTGCTGAGAACAGTGGCAGTACAAGCACAGGTCCTCTACTTCAGGAATCAGACACACCTAGAGTATCATACATGACACGTATATGTCATATATCATCATGTGGGATGTATCTAGGACATGTGGGTGACCAAGCACTGCAACACGTTGCCCAGAGAGGCTGTGGAGTCCCTCTCACTGGCAATACTTGAAAGTCATAAAGACACAACCCTGTGCAATGTGTGGATTGCCCTGCCTGAGCACAGAGGTTGAATCAGATTACCCACTGTGGTCCCTTCCAGCTTGACCCATTCTGTGATTCTGTGGTCATATTAGCTAAGGCTATAAGACTTTCCAAGAAACCAAACCAAGTACATGCACATTTTAAATGCCTTCCCATTTTCGTAACTCAATTATGAAACTCATTGACCTCAGTTTGCCAGAACAAGAGCTTATTTTCACTAAGAGCAACACAAATAATATGTTTTTGTTATAAGGACAGAAAATTATAAAATCATATATATCAGTGCTGTACTACTGACTAAACATGCTAAATTATATGAGGCATTATCTGTTTGATTACTCACTTAATTAGCTTAAATTTTGTATAGGCCTTCAGGCAAAGTCAAAAAAACTTTTTAAGCTCAAGCTTAAAACAAATTATATTGCATACATGCAGACTTGAGTATCGGTTCTAATTACATAGCCTGAACAAAATCCTCTTTTGAGCCAGCATTGGAGGAACATTTACAATAACGTCAATCCACAGTACTGCAAATAATTTCCTGCCAACACAATTTCTTTAGAGCAGAAAACCCAAACCACTTCCCTGGTATACTCTGCATATGTGTGGCTGCACAGCAGCCACACTTAAAAGTATCTCTCATGGGAGTAAAATAAAGGGACTTACATGGAAAACAGAAGTATTCAGCTGATCACAAGAGAAAATCAGGAGTACTAGAAGGAAATTCAAAACCCTCTCTTTACCACAGACAAGAATGCCTGAGCTAGCTAAGAGGTATCACCTCCATGAGGAAAAACTAGCATCTCCCTCCCAAACACAGGTATTTAACCTTCACTTTTGGTCACTGTAAAAAAGCAATTCAGAGTTTGAAAGCTATTCCTGCAGTCAAATACACATCTGGGAATTGCTATGTGTCTAACATGCTTGAAAAGACTGACAGAGGAATACATAAAGGCACTCCCACTACTCACTGATTAGTGCAGTCATTGAGACACTGGCTCAAGATGCAGGAAACATGGAGTCCCATTACTCAGCAGCCTGTAGGGATTTACACAAGTTGCTGGAAAACCCAGAGGCCTTGTAAGAACTTGAAGCAATACAAGACAGAAGACAGGTGCTACTTACCAGGAACCAACACTGTTGCCCCTATCCAGTAAGAGAACTTCAGTGAGCCAAGCTTTCAAAGAAGCAGAATCCGTATTTCAAGCACCTCAGAAGCTCCTGAACACCTGACCAGGGAAGAATGTGCAAGCCTTTGGTCTGTTTCACAGGGTGAGGCATTCAGCTTCTGTGCTCAGGACTGCCACACCTTCCACAGTTTATCAAAACACAGTGCTTCAAAGCTATCCTTTGCAATTTTAACTCCTAAAAATTTACTATTTTGAAAAAAATGATGGGTTTATCATTTACAAGATTGTAAAATATGGGCTTAAGATAGCAACATTTTCAGTTCTAAGAACTGTGAGTAAATAGCACTGAGTTGTAGCTGTAAATCTGGAAGGAAGTTTTGGGCATGTCCATTTTCCCATCTTGTTGAATGTTATACAGCAAACTTCTCGACTTTTCAAGCAGCACACTCCTAGTTCCAGTCTCTCACAGCCATCAGCTTTGGTCATCCCATCAGCCACAGCTGCAGCTCAGTCAGCCATCCCACTAGAGGCAGAAGCTTTGCCATCAGGCACAGTCACACCTCATATGCTTAATGCACATTTGCAGTCACACTGAAACTGTCATTGCCCAAAACTATTTCCCTGCAGAGCTCGCAAAATGCTTGAGGCTTGTTTGTCATTTCTGTCAGTTGATTTCTCCATCACCAGAGGGAGAGCACCCTCGCAACCCCAACTGCAACGAGAACAGAAACTTCCCAAGTACAGACTGCACAAAGGGACTCATTTCAAGAGTCAGAGGGGTGGGGGGGAAGGTGCTTTAAGATTTGGATTTATTTCTCATTATTGTACTCTGATTTGATTGGTATTAAAATAAATTCTTCCCCAAGTCGAGGCTGGTTTGCCTGTGATGCTAATTGGTGACTGATCTCTCCCTGCCCTCATCCTGACCCACAATCCTTCCATTAAATTCTCTCCCCTGTGCATTGACGATATGAATGACAGCACAGTTTCAGTGGGCACCTGGTGTCTAGCCAGGGGCCATGCACCACATGGACAAAAAGAGATAAATCAGGAGGAGCTGAGAAATTCAATAGTGTCCACTTCTCCCTAAGCCTAGGAAAACTGGAAAGCAACTTTAAGAGTATGTGAGAACATCAGTTTTAAAAATATGAGAAAACTGGGAGTACCTGAAAATTTGTTTCCCAGTTCATTCACATGAAGCACATCAGTTTTTGAAAAATTATATTTAAAAGATCTAGTATTAGCACAGAATGAGAAAGCAGTTCAGTTGATATGTACCAGTATAAAACTACTTGATATATAGATACAACATATACCTCAAGAGGTGCCCCAGAAAAAACAGCACAGATCTCTTTTTAAGGTGGAATCAGAAAGCCTGTCTAAATTGTAGAAGTTCCTGTAACTTTCAGCTAGCCCAGCAAGTAATGCAATCAGCAGTGGTTTCTGGCATACTGCTAACAAAAATGAAAATCTACCGTTCAGGACTAGCACTTTGCATGACATAGTTCAGTTGTGCCCACAATTACCTATCAGTGTGAGCAGGGAAGTTTCAAACATTATTGTACAACTCTAGTTCGATGTATTCCAGTGGAAGGCTGACCTGACAGTTGTTCTTGTACAGTACACACCGAATGCTGAAAGCATTGTCCAGCTGCAGCACACTGAAGAGCATGGAAATTCCAGCCACCATTCTCTGACCCAATTTTGTCACAAAAATGATTTTATGACATCAAAGTATTCACAAGACTAGAAAGGAAACAGAATAGCAAGGTATAAACTACTACTCACAAATGTCAAAAAAGGATACTACATTTTAGCTATGGAGGGTAGGATTGTGGGTTTTTTCTTGGTTTTGTTGGGTTTTTTTAACTTGGCTCCTTTTTTTAAGGCAAACCTTTTACTGAACAGCTATGTAAATAGACAAGCACAGGGGCTTTGTAAAAAATGCAACTGTCTCAGCATTCATTCTCCTCCTGGGTGCACAACTCTACCTGCATTCACACACCCAAAAGCAAATTTTCTGATTAGAGCTAACAGCCAAACTTGCCTTCCCAACTTTCCTCTTTTGAGAACCTGGCCAAATACTATACTGAAATATTAAGCCTTAGGCATGAGCTAGGGCCCAAATCTCTGCTCCCTTGCCAGCTCCCAGTTTCTATATTAAAAAGTCAGTTGGATGCATTTTCTATATGGTAGATTGACCAGAACCCAGGAGCATACATGATCAGCTAACATTACAGCTAGTTTGAAGTAAGACAGACCTTTCTGAGTAGAAGATTGTTGGGGCCTTAGCTGTTCTTCACAAATATGAAAGGATTTAAGTTTATGAGAAAAAGCAGAAAAGTATCTGGGTGTCTAAATCTGGTGGGAAAAGAACAGAGTAAAAAATGAAGTTGGTGAGAAAGGATGTGAAAGTATCCAAGTAGAGCAATCATGATCTGGAGAAGTAATAAGTAACAACAGATGAAGGACAGGATGTAGAATTCATGCCAATCAATGAGAAGAAAGAAGCATTCACATAACAGCAGAATCAGCAACTGCTAATACAAAGACAAACCTTATCAAATAAGGGTATAAAGTGTAGCTCTCTTTGCTGAATAAAATGGATTAGACTTGCACCATGTTGGTGTGTGTGTCCTTTCTCATCTTGCCATGAAGATCCCTACGTAGAGTGGACTCTGGCAGAAGACTCATTCTCATGTACCACTACACAGAGTAACCTGGAACAAAGCATATAGCCTGAGATTCTTCTACCAAACTATCAGTATTTCATTCATTAAGAAGAGTGTTTACCCACATTAATTTTAGAAGCCTTCAAATAAGGCATTAAGAGCATTGAAACCAAAGGATTTTAGTAGGGATTCTTACCAAAGGGCACTGTGAGTGCAAAAATCAACATGGGAAGACTACACAAACTCACAAAAGAAGAATCCACCAAAGGTTAATAAATCACATCTAATTCAGAGTTCACATCGAGGTCTGTCATTCACTGAACTGGCTACACAGCCAGGATGGTGTCAGGGCAGGCATATGTGTTACTTCCCTGTATTCTTTCTTTTCCAGTATCTGTTTATGGTGCTTTAGGATGCTGGATCCTATGTCCCAGACACAATGAAGATGCTCTTACGTTCAGACATCAATGGCTCACCTAGTCACCTCAAAACACTATTTATTTCCAGGAGGAAGGACAGGGTATGATTCATCTCACCTCTGCTTGCAAAGGATGTGAGCTGTGCCCCTTTGTTTGCTCTGCCTACCATCCTGGCAGCCCAGTGTGACTGGCTCCAATACAGATCTCCACATACATGCAAAAGAAACTCACTTTGACTGCATTCATTACAGAGAACAATAAATAGAGCTTAAAAACAAGAGTTCAAAGACTGCATTCAGCATTCAGTTTTTATAAGCAACTGAAAAAGACAACTCTCAAAGCACTAGAGCACTGCAATGCTTGCATACATCCTACTGAAACCAGCTTGTATTCAACTGAAGTCATGGAACAACTTTCTCAGCAGCAGTTTCAGCTGGAAGGGGACCTCTATGTTAATTATTTTTTTTAAACAAGGAAGAGTTTCTCAATCCCCTTTACCAGGAAAATGAAGCTCACTTGTATCATCATTTAAGGGAGAGATGGAGAAGTGGAGAACAGCAGCAGTAAGGTGGGACTACATCTACCACCATGATATGCAGACAATGTACCTAAGTCCAGTGAAACATCTTCCTCCAAATCTTGCTGGGCCAGCTAGATAGACCTCCTAGCTCTGCTGGTTCTGGCTGTAAATTCCCAGGTCTCTGGTTAGGCTCACCCAGCAGGTACTGACTGAAACAGGCAGGAAAATTATCATCCCATTATCTGTGCTAGTAGATCTGAAGGGCAGCAATTCCTGTAGGCACAAAGAAAGAGCTCTGAAGCAGCTCTGAGGAGGTTGGTGCATCACCCAGGGGAAGGCAGGACTCTGGCAAGAAACTGATGTCTCTTCCACAACCAGCATATGTTCAAAGCAGTCTGGTGGCGATAATTCATCTGTTGAAACAGCTTTGCCAAAAGCTCCACACCACACTAATTTAGGAGTTGCAGCTCTACTCCTCTAATGTGGAAAGGGTGCCTTCACAAAGACATTGCTATTGTAGTCTATGGCACAAAGATTTAAGCAGAGCTGCATCAGAAGTCATGACACATATACCACTTCAACATTGTTGGAGCATTGTTATCATCATGAATCACATTTTACCTATTGCCTGTTAATCCAAAGGGGAATAATTTCTGCTGGCACAATTTGTGAAAGAGTTTATATTTTCCCTAATAAAACACAGGTGTATCATTGATTACACGCAAGTACATGTTACCATAACATCCTAGCAAAATTCAAACTCTCATATTCATTTTGCATGAACATAGTGAAACTCATCCCAACCTGGTTTTCCTTCTTGAATTTGTTACTTTTGGTAACTGCTTTGTTTGTATTTCAGTGACAGTGCAATACAGCAAAATCCCACTGAGTACTGTGGAAGAGTATTTTGCAATCACTCAGAACTGATTTAATCGTTCTGTTTCCCCACAAGTAATAAAAAACAGGCACAATTTGAGCAGAAAAAGATTGTTTTGTCTTTTTCTTTAAATGCTGGTTGCATCTGTAGCATCTCCCAGGTCTGAGAGACAGTGTGTCTGGACCTCATGGCATCACTGCCTACTTGCTTGCAGAGTACTAGCAACATTTATCTGCCACAGAACTCACACCTTTTAAATCCAGTAGAGATTTGCTTTGCAAACCAGTATGACATACTTTTTCTAGGCCTGAAAAGTCAAGGGAATGTCTGCAGATATGCAGCAGCTATGAGCACGTGGCAGCAGGCACCACCTCCACAGCTGCGGTAATTCAAAACCTGCAGCATCTTCAGCAAAGATGCCTGGCCAGGATGCAACCCACACAGTAAAATACTGGTGGACCAGCAATTTGATAGCCACTGCGCCAGATTTATTACCACCACAGTCATGGCCATTACTGAAAATTACGAGGACATAGGTAGATCTGTCTTCTCTGGCTCAAAACTGCCATACTGCCATCATTCACAGAGAGGTGGCTTCTGCTGTAACCAGATCAATGACATATCCTCATGGAGGAGAAAAGAGGCACAATTTTGTCAGCATCACCAGAAATCATGTTGTCTGTCGGGTTTTCATGTTGTTTTTATCACTGATTTTCAGGTCTGGTATAAAGACACACAGAAAGTTTAAAGTCTAAAGTCAGGCCCCAGTCAAGAAATTTTAAAATGACAGAAACTCCTTGCACTTTGAGATGCAAAATAGTTATCAGAGCTGTTATTTTGCAAGACTACAAACCACTTAACAGAAAGTGGAGGAGAAACAGGAGAGCTATAGCTCTACAACCCTCCCTGGGCACATCCCCTCACAGGCTGAGCCCTCTCACTCACAACTCTGGATGGCCCAAATTTTAGATCAATGAAGAGAGCAACCTACTATCATATATAAAATTAATCATGCCTGTTGGAGTGGGAGTTGCTTCTAACATAAGCCCACGATCATAAATCTGTTTACTTAAATAAGCCCTTCATCATCTTAAAAATTATCTAGCAGTGAAGTTGACTGAGAGAAATCTGACCTGCTGCTTCTTTGGACATGTTTATGTATAATTCAGAAACAAGCTTTCAAGCTACCAATCCATCTGGTACATACACTGGTTATGTGACTTCTGTTAGAGGTCCTCCTCTTCCCCAGCCAGCCAGCTTTGTCCCCTGGGTTTATCCTTATATGAGAAGCTCGCCTCACCACCCAAGAAGGAGAAGCAGTTTCATGTCCCCTATTCAGAGGGCTTCATCCACCCTCATATATGTGATGGTGGCTGTAGTGACGATTTTTTTCTGTTGCAATAAAAGCTGGTAAATCCATTTTTCGATAGTTCTCTGTCAGATTACTCATTGAACTACTACTTATGACAATGTTGCTTTTCTTGGGCATCTGCCTTGCAGCTAAAAGCTACTTGCTTTTCCTAACCAGTCTACTCCACACACCTACTCAATTCTTTGGATTCCTTAATATAAAAACCATGTAAGCCTGTTGGTGAAGGGTTATTTTACCAATACAGTAGAAAAACATCTGTAAATGACTCTTACACCAGTGAGCAAAGTTTTTCTTTATAAAACATTCTTCAAGCATTGCTGTGAACTAGACAGGTTAAATCAATACAAGGAAAACTGCCCAGAACAAACATATGTATGTACCAGGGACTTTGGACAAAGCAGGTCATGGATTTACATCTCTTCACATTCTTGATGCACAAAACCATGCTGCATTCACATCTTCAGAACAGACCTGACCTTCCCAACACTTGTACAAATGGCAAGAATACCACACGTAGCTCTGTTATATGAGTCAGAAGAACCCCATAGTGTCTAGGCAAGTTTTGCAACGTCCCCCTGAAGCAAAATCTCTAAAAATAGGACATCAAACTCCAGAGTTTGAAATAATTTGTACTGATCATTGCCAGCTAAATCTAGAGCATTAAACTACCTTTTTTTAGTCATGAGGAAAATGATACACATGGAATCTCAGCTTATCACATTTTTAAACTCAAATACAAAGCAGAAGACTCCTCTCGAACTTATTTGACACTCATCCTCAGAAGTATACAATTTGTAGGCAAAATACTTGAAGAAACATAAGGCACAAATCCCAGGTAAATTAAAGGCTTACAGTGAATTCAGTAGGCTTTGGATCAACATGGTCTTTTTCTCACTACATTTCTACTCTTTCTATCTAGAGTATGTTTGACATAATTACAAAAGATTTTTAAATGGTATTTTAGTTATCTTCCTTTGTACTACGAAACTGAATTCACTTGATTCTTATTTCAGGTTAGTCCTAATGTTTTAAAAAGCCTGTTTTCAACAGATTTAATTCCAGTATACCACAGGGTAAGTAAAAGTTGGAAAATTAATTTTGCTTGATGATTAAAAATTCTTACGAGAGTTACAGTATGGAAGCCAACCTGAATTTCAGTCACAGAGGAAAAGCAGAAGAACAACATTTGGCAGAACAGCATATCTTCCATCTTTAAGAAACTAATCTGTATTCAGCTCAACTAGTGTGAATACAATATTCAAATTGACCTCCAGTCCTACCTTACCAATGATGCTACTCTGTCACTGGAGGAAGACACATCTGCTCCAAAGATGTTGCTATTTTGCAACCAGTCACTGATTTCAAGCCTGAAGTTTAAGATGGATTATATAAAGTAGCATGAACCTTATCTTGAAAGCACTTATAGCATGTTTAACAACGTTTAACACACAGACAGATATGCTAACTAGAAACCTGAAAGCTGAAATATGAGAGGTATCACGACATTCATTCATGCTGGATACCAGTGACAGCTATATCAATGTTTATTATCCATGCAGCACTGCACTGTGTGGATATATTGGAGCTAGGCTGTTTGGCATGCTCTGCAGGGTGTAGACAGGCTGTGTGCATTGACAGGATCAACTGTTATGGTCTTATGTTAGGTACTTATGTTTTGGAAACACAGTAAGAAAGTGTAAGGTCTTCTGTGTGCCTGGATATGCTCTGTACCTTTCAAGGCTATGAAGAATATGAAAAGCTATCTCATCAGCAAGCTACTTTCTACATAGCAAAAAAATTATGACTCTTATAGTATTTTCTT
Organism: Thryothorus ludovicianus; assembly: GCA_013397245.1. Lineage (NCBI taxonomy): Eukaryota > Metazoa > Chordata > Aves > Passeriformes > Certhiidae > Thryothorus > Thryothorus ludovicianus. The sequence goes on along the minus strand of VZTB01002892.1, from coordinate 204,085 downwards.
AAATTCAACCTGAGAAGGAAAACTGTTTTCAAAACCAGTAACCTAATCAGGCTTTTTTTTGGTGCAGAAATACATCTCCTCTCTTAAAAAGGCATGTTAGACATCCTCTGTTCAATCAGCCAACAGCAGATTTAAAACCCCACTGACAGCAATTCATCCACTCTTTTAGAAATGTTCTCAGTCCTTAGAAAGTAACAGCTGCCTTGTAATTTTGATTCTTTGTATTGGTAGGGGCTGAGTCATTGCAATCACAGAAATCCCAGAGAACTCTACTGGACAGACTCCCTTTCTGCAGCTTTGGTCTTGAAAGTTGAGTAAGTGATAGAAGACAACAGCAACAGTACCACGGCAGAAAAACAAATTAAGATCAAATCACAACTAAGTAATAATCAGGACAAAAATTCAACCACAGTATAAAATATTTTATTTTTAAAAAACATTGAACATATTTCAAGAAAAGCTCAGCTGCTATTGACAAAATTAACAAAGATAAGGGTGCCTGAAGGGTGCCTGTGCCCCTTCTAACTCCATGCTTAGGGGGTTCCTCTAGGGTGAGGAGAAAGTGGGATTGAAAGAATAGGTAATAGTTAACCCCCCTTGCAGATCAGAGCTCAGCTATTACACAAGGTACTCTCATGCTGAAAAAGTACTACTCATTTAGTCTATACATTGCACTAATAAAAAAAATGCTACCATGAACTGCTTAGTGGACTCTTCACAGACACTAACTCAAGTAAATAAAAAAGAACTTCATCTCCATGTTCCACACAGGATTTACAACACATCTCCTAAGTGGACATGTATACTGCTAATCAGACATGTTAGCAAGAATTTGAATCAAAGGTGTATTTTTGCTCTAAACAAGCTGCTGGAGGAAAAATACAGTTAAAAATATATGATTTCCTAAATTTAAATTTCCTGGTAGCTTATATAATTCTTTTTTCTTTGTTGCATTACCATTGGCAAAACAGAGAGGCATAAAGGGTGAGGGATCCATTCTATTAAAAACAGTTTTACAGAAGGACAATTTCCCATTATTCTCCTAACATATAGGACCTTTATTATATACCAGGTAGAATTCAAAAATATTTGTCTATTAGGATATAACTCTCTTGATCGTTTATAACAGACGACAAGACAGAAAAGATAAAATTAGTCCAATGAGCCCAAGATTAACCCTAAATTATGCTTTTCCTATCATTACTTTTTAGTCCTGAAATTCCTCTGCCTCCCAGCACCAACCATATAAACACTATAGCTCCCCCTAAAACCATATCTACTTGCCATCTGTATTTGTAGGTTAAATTTCTGGCAGGGGGCTTTTGCCAGAGAGCTCAATTTACAGCTTCTGACTCCAGTACCATTCCAAAATGCCACACTCCTTTGTTGAAGAATATCTACTGCCAATATCGAGGCAGACTGAAAAAGCTAAATCTTAGGCTCAAATCAAGGTCAAAAGCAGCACTTACCCTCCAGGAACCCTGTGGCTTTTGGATAAATATAGCAGGTGTCACAGTTATGTGATTATCATGAGGAACTGTTAACACTATTACCAAAAGCAGAGAAAATATACAAAACACTTAACAAATAAAAGCTACTGTGAAACAGATTTTATAAAACACCATACAGGAAAAAAATCATGAGCATTTATGATTAAGGTAAGTTCTAATAGAGGATAACTGACTGTCAAATATAGTAACATAATCAGAATACGTATCCTCACACAGAATTAAGGTTCAACACCAACCTTGAGTCAAATTAAGAAGCACTAACAAAAAAATTGCTACTAAGAAAATGGGTAAAGTAACATACAGATGTTTTATAAAGATGCCATCCATTATTATTACTGCCATGGGGATCAGGGCTTCTGCAACAATTTTTAAGCTAAGCAGACCAGCCTCTTCAGATTCCCTTGAGAAAGACCAATGTCTCCTGACACTCAGAGCACATTCCTACATTTAAGCTTCCCTGGGGTGATTTCAGGTATCTCAAGGGAGACTCCTTAAGTAAACTTTGCCTCACAAGTACCTTCCAGATGTACACTGCACCAAGAACAGCCATTTAGCAAAGAGGCATTCTTTGCTTCTCACTAACCAGCAACACAGGTATAAGCTGGCAGAGGAGGAGAGAGGAATATAGGATCACCCAAGAGCACAGTACAACAGGGAAAGCATGAGAATGGCACACAGGCAGGAGTCAAAAGCACACAAATTGCAGAAGCACCATCAGTACAACTATTACACTGCTGCAGCATCCTTCTGCCTCTGTCATACTGTTCAGGATAAAAGAAAGCACCTTAAGTGTTTCCATCAGCAGAATCTGCCATGTCCACATAAGCAGAAATGGGCTTGAACAATATAGTTTGAGCTGTTTCTTCAAGCTTCTCTATAAAGAAACATTTTATTTCTTCGAAATTATTATTTCACATTTATCAGCACCCACATAAACCAAAAACAGTTAAATATTTTTTGGACTATGTCCAACACAACAAAAACATATGTGCCTACTTAAAAATTGAGATTTTTCTTTTTTTATTTATAAATAAAGATCCATTTGTGACTATAGTGAAGTATTTCACACTCAGTGTTTCAAAAGACATTAAGAAAAAACCATGAGGCAGTTTAAACACTGGCTATAAAACTGCAATACATGAAGTAGAAATGACAAAAAAGAAAACTGATGACACCACGGAGGAACAGGCTGAAGCCAAGATTCTGCCACTCCACCCTGCCCTGATTCATGCTGGTCTGAAAATCACTCTATATCCTGCCTTTCCTATGGGTTAGGAAGGAGGAACAAAGGACATGGAGAAGGTCTGCTAGCATTTCACAGAGCTGCTTGAAGGACATGGCAGACTTTTAGGAAGAAATGACATTAGGATGTGAGAATGCTGAGCCAAGTCCTCATACCTGAAGGCAACAACACAACAGATGACTCAGTTGCTATCACTCTCATAACAGGAGACCACAAAATCCTGCCCTGCACTCACAATGGACCTCAAACACGTTATGAAGAAAAAATTGTCTGAAGATAAAATGTCACAAATACCATCAAAATCAAATGTCAATTAACTCTAAAATAAAATTAAAAAATAATAATAAAAAAAAAAATGGTACCGGCCAGATCCAAATTCTAAAGACCCACTATTCAATCCTACTCTGTTATTAAGTCTGTTATTAAGGTAGGACCTTGAGCCCAATGAAATAGGAACTAGGTTTTAAGACCCATTCTTAAAGAATAAAACAAATCAGAGCCCCCAGCCCTAAAAGCTTATTTTAACTTCTGACAAACCTTTACACAATTTTCAAGTGATTTTAAATGAAGTGGCTAGCAACTAACACTACTTGAAGTCAACTTGCAGTGGCATACTTCCACAACATGAGTGATCTTCCACTTACTTCACTGTGTGCTGATAATTTTTCTATGAAATGACAGCATCAATATAAAGTGCATAGTATATTTTCTTGTATGTTAAAAGCAATTCTAAACAGAAAAGACAAAACAATGTCAGATGAAAGAGCAAGGGCATGATTCAGTCATCTAAAACCAGAGTGTGGTAACATTTTAGGTACTCCAGCTGGTCCAGTTCAGTGAGGCTGTTGTGCAGAACCTGTATCATACCCATCTGCCCACCTAGATACTTCAAGGATGCAAAGGAGTGCCAGATTATGCTTGGCATCCTCCCAAGATCAATGGATCACAGTCAAAGCGACTGAACCTCAAACTATGTATTTACTAGATACAAACCTAAAATTAGGTGGAGCAAACCTGGACCATTACAAGTTCTATGAATTCACATAAACACCTGAGACCCAAAAACAAGGTCCTTATAGTCAGACACGAGAGGAACAGCTCCACATCTGGAGCTGGAAATTGAGGCATAAAATAGATTTCCAAGGAAGATTCAATCATACAGATGTTCCTCTGTGATACAGATGCAACATAAAGCAATATCCCACATATGTAACTTAAGACTAGCAGACACAACAGTAGAATTTACACCATTTTACCAGTGATTGGAATGTGGAACAAAATTTTTGTATCTTTCTTAGAACAATACAGATAGCAACTAGTATATGAAAACATAAAATCCCCAAGCATCCTGTGTCCTCATTTTGGAGGATAAGACAGGTTCTAAACAAATGATTACAAATGAGGTTAGAAGTGCCATGACTGAAGAAATAGGAGACAGTGAGAAATCATCTCTAAATGAAATGCACCAGGGCTATTCTTGCAAAATGCAGAGGGTATTCAAAACTTGTTAAAAATATAAAGTAATATTACATCTAAATCCTTCTGATGTTAAGTACTCCAAGGTTTTTTTCTAATCAGTGGAGACAAATTACAACATCAAGACTCAGTTCACACAACTGCTTAAGAACAGCTGGGTGCACTGTCCTTTGGCTTCTTCAGAATCAGTGGACAGTTCCTCCCAAGTATCTAGTTTAAATGACTAAGGTTCAGTGAAATTATGTGTAACATTTAGCTTTAAAAAGAGCTCTTAAAAATCCTCATTGCGCTTAACTCAGAAACAATCTGTCCTCCATCAACTACGGACTAAACTAAGAAAAAGCAACTCATCTCTCCTATGCAGCAGGGGACTTGCCAAAGGACTCAGAGGACAAACTCATCAACCTTTACAGAGGAATTTATCTGACTGCATGAGGATATCTTCAAAGTTATCCACCTCTAACTCTCTGAGTAATCATTTTAGAATCATGCACTTCAAGGTACAAGTCTCCTCAACCTGAATTAATACCGAGCAGGCAGCAAAATCAACACTGGTACTTGGTAGTACCTAACAAGAAAAGACAAGGGAATACAAAGAAGCTGACTTTCTTTCCAAAAGTAGGAGAACTTGTTTGTTCCAAGGCAGACTGCAAGTGCAATGGCTCTCTCTGCATTAGAGGGGCAAACAGGGTTGGCTAAGTTGAGTAAATAGGCATCCACTTTCAAACAAGAAGTTCTCCCAAAATCGTGTTTTTATACAGAGTTCTTTGGTGTTATGGAGTCAGTCTGAGCTCAGCCAGCTGTGCAGACTTGGTTAACTTTACACTGTAGAAGCAGTAATGATGGTCTGAATTCACCAGTGAACATCATCCAATACCTCTTGACTCTTGGTATCACAACAGATTTAAAAATACATAAAACAGATAAAGAAATACTTTGCTCAATGTTATTTTAAAAATTGCTACCCCATATTAGCTTTCCATGATCTGACATAGCCAAATACTCCCATCATAGTATAAAACATTCAAGAACTTTTTGCAGTATGCCTTGTGACTTAATCCCTTTAACATTACCAAAAATGTAATCTTTAAATGCTGCAAGTCTTTTTTCAAAGCATCAACCCCCTACATTGCAACCATTTTTTTTGTATTTTTTTGTCCCACAGGCATACTTCTACCAGGTTCTTCTCCTCAGACTTTTTAAGCATGAAGCTTTCAGTGAAGCATTCCATTACTGTGAAAAATCAACATGCAAGACTTTTAGAATAGCTTAGTGACCTCACTAAGGGTAAATATTCCCCAAGAAAACACTTTCTGTAATTAAACATTTTTACATGAATATCCCATTCTATAAGTAAAACTAAGATAACAGCATTTTAAAAGAAGGTCATGAAGCAAAAATAGAATACTCAGAAATTTTGGTTTTTTAAACTATGTCTCTATCATTTGTACTAACCTTCTGTCTTGCAACATAAAAAAAAAAAAATAAAGCAAATCTGTGAATGCCTCTGCCCGACAAGTATTCAGATTAGAGCTTACTGACTATATTTCATTATCAGGTAGAGTAAAAAGGATTTTATTTTATTACAAGAACTTTTCCATAAACCCTTAGGTAAACACAAATGACTGGTGTAAATGTTTTATTTCCATGAAACATGAACAGAGATGCTGAATGTGGAACACTTATGAAAGCAAGTGCAAATAATCAACTTCTTCCTAATATATTAAATTGCAAGGGGAGTTGCCAAGAAGGACTGCATGACACATTTAAAGGACTGTAGACTATATCTCAGAAATAATCAAAAGATACTTAAGGATCATGGCATAAAAACACAAAAACACACACATCCCAGTGTGAATAAGCTTCCCGAAAGATGCAATATTGTGAAGACAAGAACCAAAGTGCTTCCTGAAAGTGAAAATACAGAAATAAACCTTTTAGTAAAGAAGCAGTGCTACTTCTACACATTTGTCTGCATTCTGAAATGTTATTCCCAGCTCTCTTCTGCAGGCATCAAAAACAGACTGTGAAAGAAAGACAACATGAAAGACAAAAGCTGTAACAACAATTTGGGGACTAACAAACAGTGAGCAAGACACATAAGGCTAACAGAAGCAAAAATGAAATGACAGCATCCAGAACAAAGATCATTGTTTCAGTAGAAAAAAATATCTCCAGAGGATAAGATTCCAAATGCCCTCAAGTCAATTATTAAAACCCAGGTTTCTTTTTAATTCCTATATAGGAAAGTAGCTCCATACTACAGAACCAAACCCAGGGATTAATACTCTGCTAGGTAACACTATTGTGCCAGTACTTTTAGCATAAAGTAGTGCTGATGCTACTTCTGTTGCTTTTAGACATACTGCATTACAGGCTTTGAACTTACACTGTGAGTATAAAGTATTCTAAATAAGAAGAAGCCTACTGAAATCCTCACATGAAATTTAACAGTGTTTCTAGCTGTTTAACCACTCGTGATGAGATGATAACCCCAGCTCAGTAGTCAACATGGATTTAAAAAAAAAACCACATTCTAAAAGGGGATGGTTGTCTTCTCAGCTGAGTCAAGATCTAACACCACCTCTCTACCTTCACACATACTGCAGAATTCAGCTTCCTCTTGCAAGTCTAATGATAACCAGAACTCTATTCTAAGCAAATAATTATGACGTGCACAACAATCAATTCCCCAATATGAAATTTAATTCTTAAATAGGATGTATAGTAGTTGTAATTTAATAAATAGTAGAAATCATATTGAAGAGCTGGAGTAAAAAGGCAAGAGATAGCTCTGAAATTACTCAAAAGTTAAGTGTCTGATCTTCTATGCATTTTTTGCCATAAGGGTTTTAAACCAAACACTTCTATCTTCAAGTGTACTTGCAGAGTAGCAACGTTACAGTGACAGAGAAATATTCTGTTTGAAATGCAAGTTGAGTATCAAACCTGAGTTTTTCCAAACTGAAATACACAAATCCTCAGCAGCTGAGCTAGCAAATCCAGAGATATCAGCATTTGCAAAACCTCTAAGAAGTGCTTGGAATTATGCAGCTGTTACAACAAGTTGCTTCAAATAAATGAAACCTATTAGGAAATAACTACTGTGCATGTATAGGTGCACTCCAGGCACAAAGCTTGTACTGCAGCCAAAGATGCCTAACAGCCAGACCTCTAAGACACCACATTCCTCAAAAGGTGCTAAGATGTGGATAAGAGCTATGGTTGCTTATCATTTTTTACTATCAGAAACATATACAAAAAGGAAGGAAACCTCTCCTGCCACTCTTTTCATTCCTTCTAGAGCTTTAGACATTTTATTTATGATGGAAACAACAATCATCTGTAAAATTCTGCATATTATTACTTCCTGCCTCAAAAGCATTTTACATAGAACTAACCTTTATTGCATTATATATGAGCAAGAAAACTATATGAAATTTTATTAATCCAGTTCTGAGTATCACAACATACATATATTACCCATCAAGGAATAGGAAATAAAATCTAATAAATCTACTTTAGAAAAAAACAAACAAACAAAAATCCACATTGCCCTTGTTTCAGCACTGGATCCAGGCTCAAGCATACAAGATAAAACCTTTTGTTCACTTACGGTATTTTTCTGTTAATTTCTGATGTTAAGAGGCTACAGCATAAAAGTTTCTTATGACACTGTTTTTTAACAGCTCAAGAGTATTCTGTATCTTGAAGAGTATTCCACATCTTAAAGACTCAAAATAAATTATTTCACTATGAACCCATGGAAAATGGAATGGAGTTTGGCTAAGGGGAGAAATCACAGCCTCTTCCTACATAAGCCATGAGTTACACATCCCGGTAAAACTTTCTGCCTGGGGCCCAACCTGTTGTAACCTACCAGATTTTTTTTTTTTTTTAACAGGTAAAAAAGAACATAGTACTATCAAAAAAAGTAATTTTGTTTGGTATCCTCCCAGTTTTTCTTCTGGGCACACTGTATGTTTGGCTATCAACCTTAACTAACACTTTACACTGGAATCCAGCAGAATAACAAATAAAATTCTGCTAATGAAAATCTTTGTTTTATGGAATCACAAGCAATGGAAAGAAACTGCAATGGATCTGTTTCACAACACCCCTTGTCATCCACAGATGACACCTTGAAGAACAGTAATAATTTAAGAAAGAAATCAGAGTTTACCTCTTTAAACTATAAACTACTAGAGCCAAGTCCAAAACCTACAGACTGCAGCTGCCTACTGTTCTTGGTATTTCTGAATAAGAACTCATCTAAGCCAAATTCTGAATCTAGTCAGTATTTCATATTCCCCAATAAAGAGGAGCTTTCTATCTGGAAGGCTGAAAAGTTATAGTTTGAGGCCCTACATAAAAGCTGAGCTGCTATAGACTGACTCCTTGCTAAGCCTCCTAAATCCTCAGTTTATCCACTCGTCTGCTTCAGAGCTTTTTGCAGAAGTCAAGTTAGACAGGGTATCTTCAGCCAGGGTGTCAGTCACCACCATCTCATCAGTTTCAGAGGGGTCATACCCATCTACACCAGCCAGGAAGTTTACATGTCACATCTCTCTGCTCACTGAACTTAATTAATGTCCCAACACCTTCAACAACTGCCAAAAAAATACAGAACAGGCTCTAACATCACTGACTGTTAGGTGGCCCTGTTCACTTCAATTAACCTAAAAAGATAAAATTAACAGCAAGATTAAAACACAGTGAGCTAATTGACTCTAGAATACATAGAGAATTGCTCTAAGCCAGCAAACCAGAAAGGTTTCAAACAAAAGATAATTGACAAAGAGTAAGAACAAAGATGCGACCCGGTCCAGCCCACAGAGATAAAACAACTGAAACAAATGTTCTCCCAACACTGTAACTGCTCATGGAAAACAGGAACGATTCCAAGCAAAGATCTTATCACATGACATTACATTTAACTTTCAGCCTCCTTAAAGCTAGCATGCTTAATCCACAGAAACAGGGTTTGTAATAAGCCGAGTTCATTATAAACATTTTAAAAGCTTTACCTACTTAGTGGTAGACCAAAGGAATGTTGAGAAGCTTGCCCAAGTTCTCACAGGGGTTCACAGAAGAACCACCTGCTGGAGACCACTTCTGTGCTTATAATAAACCTTAAGGATTTATGCCAAGATGAATTCTTAACTTCCACCATGAAATANAAGAGTCATTTTCACTAGAAAAGAAACAGGCTGGTGACCACAGTGAAATGAAAAGAAAATACCAGCATTCAAGTGATTTTCTGGCCTGAAAAACCCAAGTAGCTGTTTGGACTAGTTCATTGCCTTGGACTGCTTTGGCAGAAGTCTCTCACAAGACTTTAAGCCTTGTTACAAGATATCCTAACGCAAGGATATTTCAAAAAACAAATGAAAACTTTTATGAAAATCAAGATGTAATATAGTAAGAAAAATTCACACAAGTAGGAACAAATGAGGGCAGGATTAAAAGTCTTAGTAAGAGAACAGGAATTAGTTACAATTCAAAAATAAGACTGGAAAAATTTTATCTTTTTTTTGGCTCACAGCTCTTCTCTCTGCATGAACTTATTCAGATATGCTGACTTTGCAGTCAAAAATCAATTTTTACTGCATTTTATTTCCATGTGCACTCTGGTGTCGAAAGAGCCGTAACAACTAAACTGGATTAATTTTTGGCTAATGCACCATGCACTAAGCAAATTCTACCAATAAGTCATTTCAGAAATCACACACTGATACAATATAAATGTCTTCTGACTACTCATTTAATAAATTCTCAAGTACTTCAGTGTTAACCACTGATTTAGAGCCAAGCAGAAGAGGAAAAACTAGATTTCAAAATACCTTGAAAATGCCCTTGCAAAACATACGGCTAAAAGGCAAAAACACCAGTCAACTTACAAGTACAAATTTTGAAACTTTCATAGCAGAAAAAAAAGAATGCCATACTTAGTCACTTATAAAATCTGGATGGATTATGTGTATGTATTTATACATATATTACTGACTGAGTGCACTGCAAAACAAAACACAGGAAAATCAGTTTACAGAAAGTTTGCTGTATTTCAAAAAGCAAATTATTAGATTCTTACAAAAGTCTCACATCTGGTTGGAAAACTAAATAAATAGGGTGAAATCAACGTCTAAAAATTTAAGAGTAAGAAGGATGACATTTGCTTATTATGTATTACTTACAAAGGAACAGGTGCTAAAAGAAAATACTTAGAAAAGTGAGTGTTAATCAAGTTTTAACTGATTTATTAATTAAAGTAATTTTACCAAAGAATTGCTGCAGTATAAACACAAGTCTGTTCCCTACCTGAACATACTGCTTCCGTTATATGTTTTATTTATAGCATATAATTTCTCAGAAACTTTTTAAAGAGCTCAGAAAATACATGAGCCAATCACCATGATGAGAACATATGGATCAGAGTAACTCACTGTCAACATAACTCAGTGACATATGCCATTTGTTATGACTTCAGCAGAGAGACTGAACTGATAACCATAGAGTGATATTAATTTGAAACCTTTATTGCCTATTCAATTTAAATAAATCCTTTTAAGGGGGGGAAAATAGGTCATGCAATCCTCTTGCTTGTTTCCACACTGACACTACAGGCTTGACTCAATTGTCCGTGCTCAGATGTGCCTGCCCACCTGAGAGGCCCTTGGGTACCATTAAAGGACAGTAAAGGCACAGGACCTTTGCAAGGTCTCCATCTGTCCTGAACAGAAAACAGGGTAACAGGCCATCCCAAAGGGCACTAGCTACCCATGGGGCAAGCTAAACAGAGCTTCTACACCAGACTGCACTCCACTGTTGGATGCCCAACCCCACACAGATGAGCACATTGGGTCGAGAGCCAAGCACCCACTACTGCCTGTGGACTCGAGAGCACTACTAAATTCATCCTACAGTCAACACCTAAACCTTGTCACCTGAGCAGCCCCCCTGACTCCTCTGAATCCATATACAAAACTTCCATTGACAGTCAAACATGATACTCAGCTCACCCTACAGACACCTGAACTCAGACACCCACTTAATAAGCCAAAGTCTACCCTAAACTACATGGGATGATTATCAATATAGGAACCACAGCTTGGCCCATGTAACTTGAGGAAAATAAGCTCAACTAAATATTTCTAGGTCAATAATCATTATAGCATCTTTTACAGTCAATGCAAAGAGGCCAGAGCCTAATTCAGTTTAAATGCCTGATTTTGGATAAGACTTATCCAGAGCTACCCACACCCTCCACAGCATAAAGGAACACACTTTCTCTCTTAATGATGGCTGCAGCTAACTTATACAGCCATATGTTCATGCTGTGATTAGCTTTATTCCTTCATCTGTCATGTTCCTGTATTGTTCCTTTTCTTCTTCTTTCCTAGTGAGTTATAAATGTTAATATCCTACCTTAATCACTTTCTTCAACAACACTTAATACAATCTTAACGAAACCCCAGATGGTAAGAAAGTAAGAAAAGTGCTGTCTGGTATTTATTTAAAACAAAAGTCAAGAGCACATAGAGAACTCTGCAAGTTCACCAGCACTGATCAGCCATCAGATTGATTCCAGTACCTGAGATTACACAGAGGCCAACAAAACAGCACTACAGTCAAGTTACAGCTCTTCCTGGTGTGTGCTACACTCAGCAAAGTTCTGACACTACATTAGATGCTGACAAATATGCCCTTAAAGATTTATAGCCCCATGATAATTTTGACTTTACAAAAAAAAAATGAAAGGTACCCTTTTTAAAACCTCAACAGATATACCAATAGTAAAGTCAGCATCGATATTTCCTTGCCAGGAGGTCCTCTATTTTAAGCCATGCATGAAAACTGACAAGTCAGAACAAAAAGTTATACAGGAGAAAAAATGGATAACAAAGGGGGCAAATACTTTAAAAATTGCATGATCAGAAACTAAAAAATTCCAACATTTTTTAGCATTTATGTAATGAAGGAAGACTTGCATACATATGAACAAACTCCATGTCTGCCATGTGTAAAGCCTGCTAAATTGTGAAAACACCAAAGAGAAAAAACACCAGACCAAAAATGCCAACCTCCCAGTAAAAAAAATTAACCAAATAAGATTACCTTGCTCCAATCTAAAGCATAGGGAACGTTTTGCAGCTTCTATCTCAGGAGTTGGATGATCCAGAACACGTCTGCACCACTGCAGCGGACTCAGTGACTTCTCTTGAGGAGCGCGAGTCTTGGTAGGCAAGACGTACAACCTTGGGCAAAACACACAGAAGTATCAGCAACAAACACAATACTGCAAAGTGTGCTTTTGTAAGCTCACTTCCCTATTAGATCACTAATAATTTATAACATCCAAAGCTCTGCAAGAGGATATCTAACAAAAAGAAATATATCCTGAAGTAGAAGGGTTTACATTAGTTTTCTTTGTTCCCTCCTCAGAAAAACAGGTGGCAAAAATATCAACTCTACAGGTCTGGCATGTCCAAAGTTCAAATAGATTCCACATTAAAATCTTCTATATAATCACTACTACAGTCTGAATTTCAGCACTGCAAAAAGTTCAAATGTATTAGGTGCTGTACACACACCAAAGGTGCTCTTGCTTTTCCCTATACTTATATTACTGGAGATTTAGATAATTTCAGTATCTGACTTTATTCTCACCCAGATGAACCAGATCTTGTCCAAGTCACATTTGTAACAATTAGAAAACATTTAATGAGAAACACTGAAAACCTATTTTTCAACATTCAACACCAGAAGAATAAAAAAAAAGCACACATGCAAGGAAAGTTAGTGTATGTGCATTATCCTCAGACAAGAGTTGGCAACTGATCAGCTGCACATTAGGAACCCAGGCTTCAAAGCAGATTTCATGGGAGAAATTCTTGAGGCTGAGATCTGGGTTGCTGCTGTCACCCTGGCAGATTAGCAAGCACAGCAGATGCCAATACACCTGGGAGAGTGCAAATCTTCCAGGAAGCAAACTATTCTTGTCCACTGGACAAGACTCTCACACCTCCCTGGCCTGACCACAGCCGAGACATGGGGCTAAGGACACCAGAGGCAGATTCTCAAGGCACCAGAAAAACACTCCACAGACTGCAAAGGGATCTGGCCTGTACAAAGACGGAGCGAAAGGCAAAACCAAAACAGGATTTTGCCCCTCAGGGCTCACTAACAGGTAGCAGCAGCCTTTCACCTTCACAGTTTCAGCTCAAGAGCTACCCAATCCCCACCAGAGCACCCCTTCTTCAGTGTCTGCTCCATGGAGTTTTTGCCTTTGAAGTCAATCAGCACTGTCTATCCAGTTCACAAGGAATAAATATCCTCACTGTGACTGCTATCTCTCTCTCAGCAATCACAGCAGAGATCAACTATTGAATTGCTTTGAGGAGAGGACTCATTTTCCCAGACTTCCCGCAGTGCCTGACCACACATTTAAAAAACGACACTGAGAAAACCAAAAAGCAAAGAAAAGCTTTCAGGTTTCCTGTTAACTTGCAAAAGCGCTTCAAAAGCTAAACATCTGACTGATGATCAAACCTTCCTGTAAAAAGCTCAACACTACAAAGTAGTTTGACTTGTCTGCAGTACCACAGGTTGCTTGGTTTGGGGGTTTCTAGTAACTGCAGTTAAAAAACCAAAACAACAACAACAAAAGAAAGGTATTTAAGGCCTAAAATTACTAATCAACAACTAGGATATGCACTGAAGGCTTTGGCTTTCCAGACAGCAGTTTGCTTTAAAGACTGAGATTACAAAAAAGCCTCAAGCAACTGGCATAACACGCCTGACCTTTCTTGGACAATGACAGAGATTTATCCTTGAACTAAAAACGTTCAACAGCTAAAACCACTCATTCTTAGTGGAATAAATTTGCTGACAAATCCCTGTCATGAAATTCTGCCTGTGGACACATGCATATGTGACATAAAGGTAAATTTTGGTGCCCAAATCTAGGATTGCTCCCAGGGAGGAAATCAAATTGGAAATTTCACTACAGCACATAATGCAACAATGACTGACTACCACCGAAAAATGTAAACAAGGAAAGCAGTTTGTTTAACAAGACATTATCAAACAAATTTGATATTCCTTAATGCTAGGAAAGCTAGAAGTTAGAACCAATGGAAAATTTAAGCCTGGACTGACAAGCCCAAACCAGCCCTGCACAGACCAACCACACACACAATTAAGCGATGCTGACAAAAATTTCCACACAATTTGTACACAATTCTCAAAAGCCATTTTCAAAAACATGGTATTGTGTACCATGAAGCACGTACAACAATCAAAAACATTTCTGACATTTAGATTCATTTTTGAACATTTTATCTTGTACCAAACTTAAGTATGTTTGGACACATCTCAGCTTCTTTATACTGTATTTTATTCTCACCTGACATTACTTTATAGCTTGATCCAAAAACTAACCTCATAAAAAAGAAAGCTATGTGGAAGCTGAGACAGGTACTTTAAACTTATTAAATAAAGGTAATCTATATACTGCTATTGACACTTGAAAACAAATTGAGGATCAATGTCTTTTCACATGGTTACACAGCCAAGACAGTATTCCAGCACTGTCCCTGCGATGCTCACTCATGTTGCTGAAGCAGGTTTTGAGGCACCAGCATAACTGATTCACTTGTATCTCTACCTTGCAGCCGCCCCTTCCGTTTCTTTATACAGGAGTGCAACCATTCTAGGTTACGCAGGTTAACCAGTCCAGGTCGATTTTATTTTTTGCTTTATCCATTCGCTATTCATTTCCGATTTATTCCATTTACTAGCACCCTGCCGTGCCTTTTGGAACTACATGGTCGCGTAAGACTCACAATTCAGATCAACGTCTAAAAGACAAAAGCCCTCCCAAATCCCTGAAGATGGGAGACAATTTGGCTGAGATGTTAGGATGGGGAAGCAGCGTTGCTCAGATCAAGGCTTTCCCGGAACGAAATTCCGCTATTTTTAATTCCTTATGTAAACACGGGGTTGAAACTAGGCTGAAATCTGAAGGATGTTGCTCGGGGTGGAAAGCGAGCTCTGCTCCCCACGGAGGGCGCGACGCCCCGGGCGAGCCGGGCGGTGAAGCCGCGACCTGAGCCGGGTCCCGTACACGGGGCCCTTCCCGCGGCAGGTTTGGAGGGGGGATGAAGGGGAGGGAAAAAAAAAGGGAAAAAAAAGCAGATTTCAGTCTAAGCAGGGAGATCAAGTGGATTTGGGGGCTAATGCTAATCAGAGCCGAGAGGCCGCTGCGGGAGGCCCGGCCAGGGGCGCAGGCGGCCGGGGAGCAGGGCAGGGCCGAGCCGCATGTACCATGTATCCTCGTCCTCTCCGCAGCCGTCCTCCAGCTCCAGCACCGCCACCTCGTCCAGCACCGTGGCCGCCGCCCCCGGAGCGCCGCCGCCTTCCTGCCCGCCGCCAGCGGCCGGCGGCCCGGGCGAAGGCTTGAAGTA
>VZTB01002892.1:156796-187926 GCA_013397245.1 Thryothorus ludovicianus | reverse complement strand
TGCACCCCGCCGCGCCCGCGGGCTGGATCCGGCCCAGGGCGCCGCGCCTCTCGTGAGCCGTGTAATTAGAGCCTGGTGGTGTCAGGGTTGTAATTATGCAGATTGGGAGTGTGAGGGGAATGGGAATCACAAATAGAGGCTTTGTTGGGCTTGAAAGGAGCTAATTCAGCCGAAAGCCGCCGTTTGTAGGTTTGAAACATGCTGATTCTGGGAGTTTTGGCGCAAAGCGAGGAAAGCGACGCCTTTTTGAAGTTGCGTTGGTGGTGAAGGAAAGACTGAACCGAGCATTGCAGAAAACTACGTAACAATGTATTGGTTATGTGTAGAGCTCCTTAGGTAAAAGATGCCCTCGTATTTAAATATCTTTCTTAACACAGTCCAGATACATAGGTGGGCTTGTAGCTTCCAAGTCTTTGACAGAGAGAGGGATGAGTAATGCTCACTTACGGTAGTGGTTTTGCATTGTCTTTCATTGCCCAGCACTGTAAGAAGCCATTGCTTGTGTCCCTTGTGTCACCTAAGATGTGAGCAGAGATTCAGTGCTGCCCAAGACACCTCAGGCATCACACAAGCCTCGTTCTGTTCATTTCCTCTGACTACAGCTTTAGTGGACAACCTTCTAAGTCACAGTCCTAAGTCTCCTACGGCTTTGATACGAAATCAGGAACAAATCTCATGACGGTTTAGATTATATATTATAAAATATTTCTTCGCCAGAAATGTCATCAAGCATTAGAACAGAGAGCCCAGGGAAGTGGTTGAGTCACCATCCTGCAAGATGTGTTTAGGGGATGGTTTAGAGAGGAATTGGCTGTGCTGGGTTAACAATCTCAGCGATCCTTGATGTCTTTGCCTGCCTAAATGATTCTGTGAGTCTAAGGGTTCTAGGTTGCTCAGCTACCCACTAAAAATAGCTGTTGGTCAGTCGCTACCCAATTCCTGAACATCAGCTTTAGGCAGAGCAGTAGCACTATCAGCCACTGCTGCCTTCACCCTGCTTTGTTGCTGTCTCAGGTTTCTGGTGTAAGGAGGAACAGACATTGATTCTCTGTTCAGGGCGTAAGTCAACCTTGAAATCATCCAGCCTGTCACAATTTTGTCTTTTTTGTTTATAATCTGGAAGCTTTCTTCTGCATGTTCACAGGACAACAGCACTATTGTTTGTCAGTCTTTCAAGCACTCTTGCAGTATAGATAATAACAACCAGTCCTATAAAAATGACTAGAAAGGAAGCTAGGGTGGAGCACAAAGCATTGACTTCCAGATGATATAACTTCTATCAGTGAAGAGAGTAAATATAGCCCCCAGTGTAATACTTTGCAACCAGACAGCACTTAATCCAAAACTTTGATTGTGTCTTCTTTGTCTCTTTGGAAGCAAGAAGGGGGAGGAATGTTGAGAGTGTAAAAACCTTCTGGCCCCAATTCTGCCATGTTTTATTGGCATGAGTAACAGAATCCAGTTTTCACTACTACAGATAGCTGTAATCTTTATTCCCACAAGTAAAAGGAGAATTGAGCTTCTGTATGTTTAGTCCTAGGCAGGATGTGTATCTCTCAGTTTGTTATCACTAATAATGGTACTAGCCTTTATTCTTAGGAGTGCATTGTTAATCCAGTAAGATTGCAAAATTATATGAAAAGATTAATTGGCAGCATATGTAATACTGAGTTTACTATACATCACTAGTGCACAATGAAAAAATAAGCCAAGAAGTTTGTTATAATATCTGTGCTGGAGGCTGCAATGAGGCAGTAGCAGTTCAGTTATATAGCGTAATATTTTTTTCATTGAAAGAGTTGTTAGGCATTACAATAAGTTGCCCATGTAGGTAGTGGAACCATTGTCTCTGGAAGCATTCAAGAGATCTGGATGTGGCAATTGGGGATATGGTTTAGGGGTGATTATAGTGGTGCCAGGTTGATGGGGGGACTAGATGGTCTTAAAGTTCTCTTTCAACCTTGATGATTCTGTAAAATACTCAAAAGAGATTCAAAATGAAGGATTTTTTTTTATTATTTGAACCAAGGATGCAAAGTCTTCTTGTGGACCAGCAAAAAACAAAAAAAAAAGTAAAGAAATTTTCAGTTCCTGTCTGAACAGGAACATGACAGTATGGTCCAGATATTGCATGACTAAAAATATCTTGATGCAGACACCAGTTCGGAGATAGATAGATAGACACATTTGAAGACAGGGTAGAGCATTTAGCATCATAGCACAGGATCTTAAAGTCACCATGGGAATGCTTGTCCTCAGTTATGAGTACAAGTAGTTGAAAATTTTCAAATGCCCTCTTACTGTTTGTGCCACCTACACAAACGTTGCATGCAGGCGTTCATTTCAGAATTCAGTTGCCAAAGAGCAAAAGCTTAGGACTCGGTGTCCTGCATGGGTACAAATGCATCTTTTCCATACGAATGCATTGATCATAGATACCCTATCACCAAGAAAATGGTCCAGAGATTGGCCCTTCCTTGATTGGGACTTCTTAAGTGTGATACCCAGTAGTATGGGTAGAAAGCAGCTTAAAGTTGTGCATAATTCAGCTCCCATGCTCACACTCAGTGTGAGTGATTCTGTCTTTTCCAGGCATTTCCTGTACGAGTGGATTTAGTAAAGGGTAAAAATGCATCTCACTGTGTTGTATTTGTTGGTCTATTGTAAGTGTACCTGTCATTCCACTAACACATAATTCTACATAGCTTCACACAGAGGTGCTGGCAGGTAAAATGTGTGTTGAATACATTGTGCCATGGTTTTCAGGTTGATCTCTTTGAATACTGCAAAGATGATTTGAACATCTTAGTCATTTAAATAGTTAGCCTAATTGTTTGAGTTTTTAAACATAAATTGCTCTCCTCCCAATATTGACATTACTTATAAATTGTTAATGAGTTCCATTCAGTATCCCAGCAATATCTGATGAGTTTGATCAACTCAGAGCTTCGTCAGCACTTTACAAACCACACTGAAGACTTGATGGTTCCATTCATTTTGTGAGGCATCAATAAGATGTGTCTAACACCAACCCCAAACATCCTAATGTGCCCTTGAAACTTGTTACTCCTGGACTTGGGAAATTATATGCTCTAAATCAATAGAAATCTACTATAGGATGCTACTTACACAGTACCCTATAGTAGGAATTTCTGAATCAGTGTAGTCAGTAATAGGCTGTCAATGCAGAGAACAAAGAAGCCGGAAGTCCGCAAATCCCATCTGCTCTTTTCTGGTAATAAGCTTGTTGCTTTATGCTGCAATAGCTGCAGGCTGGAGCTGCCTTTCAGGCAAGCCAGTAAAGAATTAATTGCTGTAATCCAGTCTGGGCTATACAAAAGATGTGGAACAATAAGGTCAGAGCACGGACAGTAAACTCCAAGTCTCGTGAGATTATTTTAAAGTGCAGTTCCAGTCTGGAAAATGACCGTGAAAGTAGTTTTATAAAAATAGATCCACTATCATGCCAGCAGAAGTCCTCCTATCCAGTATTCTGCCTTTAGCCAGGGCTGATAGTAGCTTTGTAAGGAAAATATCTCAGAAAACGAGAAAAATATTGAGAGATATTTTCCCTCTTTCAGAAGTCATTGAATCAGGACATCTGGATCATTTAATTTTGATAGCAACCACTGTGTAATAATATTCCATTTGCTGAGATCCCATTTTTAAGCCCTTTAAACACTAGGACTCTACAACCCCCTGTGGCAATTAGAGCTGCAATTTAATAATGTATTGTTAGAAAAACTACTTCTTATTATCTACTTTAAATCTGCTGCTTAGTAATTTGATTGGGTGCCCCTTAGTTCTGGTTTTCTGAGAAAGACAGAATGATTAATCATTCTCTATTCAGCTTCTCTTTGTCATTCATGACTATATAAAATTTAGATACTTCTCTTCCCAGCTGACAAGCCCTAATTTATATAGCTTTATCCCCACAGAAGTCGGGCCAAACCTCCCATTGTTTCCTGTCTCACTCCATAACGAAAAGGGGATTTTCTAACTCATTGTTTTCTTTCTATTCTCACTTCATAATTTCTTATGAAGCCAAATGTTCTCAGTTAAAGAAATCAGCTTAACCAAATGCATATTGGCTTCTTCAGAATCACTTATATATTCATGAGCATGCCCTGCTTTAAAAAATCTGTGCAGACTCTCCTCCAATATATCATTCATATACAGATGCTTCTGTGTTCTGTCATTTATTCCAATTTGTACAAATTGGCTTGATAAAAAAATAAGATTAAATGAAATGTAGTTCTCCAGAGCAGTTTTCTTGTTTTTTTCAAGGCTGATGTCCCAGCTGATGCTTCCAGTTTGTTTGGAACCAAGCCTGCTTTGAATGGTAGGGTAAATGTTTGTGACAACTTCAATAATTTAGCATTTGAGCTGCCATAGAGATTTTACATAGATAATACCTAGACCTGGAAATTTGTTATTTTTAAATTTATACATTTTCTCTGCATTATTTGAGCAATTAAACACTTTTCTGAAGTTAGAGCATGGATTTTTCATTCTGTGTTTCTTGCAAACATTTTGATTTCCTAGATGTTACAAAACTCATGCTAATTGACTTTCTCTTTTTTTATACTCTTTCCTTCTCTGAACTACCATGGTTCCTTCAGGCTTTTTCCTTACTTAATATTAAATTGAAGTGCATTGTAATCACTATTAGAATAGATTTACTATAGGAATAAATCCAAAATTGCATCATTTCAGTGAGCTCAAATTGCTCCAGTGCTTATGGTATCTAAAGATACTGTCTGTGAATTAAGCTTAGGGTCTGCTAGTTTGTAGATCCATCTAGACAGAATTATCCATGACAGCTCTTGTTCAAGGGGTTGTTATTTGATTGTTATCAAATCACTCTGACTTTCAAATGCTTTAGACCGCCCCTCCCTCCCCCCACTTCCCATCCCTTCTGTTTATTATAAACTGAAAGCATCAACCTGAATCTTGCAAATCAGGATGGGTTTCTTTCTAATGATCTTCATCGATAACAAAGACTAATTAGACTTTCAAAGAAGTTTGAATATTTACATTGTCTCCAGTATACAAATATATTGGAGAGTATAATTTGGTTTGCCACTGATGAATAAGAAAGAGAAGGTTGAGGGGGAGATGTGGTATTCAAGGTTGTTAATAAATGAGCTGATAAGCTAAAAGTAAAGTTTTTGAAACAATATTTGAGTGTGAAGTGCTGAAGATCACAATGACAGAAATAACAGCTTCTCTCCAGAAGTCTAAAAATCCATGACACACCTTCTGCCAAGACTCCAGATTTCAGCCTGACTTATCTTCAGGGAACAGTAGCAGTTGATTCAGAAAAAATTACTTATTACCTGATAACGTGATTATACCAAATCATCTAATCCTGGTTATGAATTTTTCTTATTTTTTTTTTCCTTTTTATTCATCTTCTGTCATCTTTACTTTTGTCTATTTGCGTATAGTCAGCGAAAAAGATTCAAGAAATTAATCAACTTTGCAAAAAAGTAGAAAAAAATTACTATCCATGTTAGCAAGTCCATGATGTGGATACACAAGAAATTTTTACAGTTTGCAAAGTGTTAGTAACTGTAGGCCAACGGACTCAAGGCTTTTTGAATCTGCAGAGTGGTTTAGAAGTTATCATCCTAAAAAAATAAACAGCAATATGCTTAACACTGGTCATGTGATGTATGTAGGAAAATTAAATAACACAAAAATCCTCAGTCCAGCAGTAATTATGTTTGAGAAAGCACATCTGAGTGGCACCATGTCAAAAGAGCATGGAAAATTTGCAGTTACTTGAAAGGCTTTTCTTGTGTCAAAGTGGGTATGTTAGATTTTTGGATAGGGAATGGTTTGAAACAGTAAGTACCTGAACTTTCTTTCAGGTTCAGCTAGAATCTTTGCTTAATATCCAGAAAAGCCCATGTATTATTTTTATCATTTATTTTTTACTGTCAGATGGGATAGAAAGAAAAAGCTTGTAAAAATAGCATGTAAAAGCTTGTGTGTAAAAACTTGTCCTTGCACTATCTATAATCCAACATAAAAGATACAACAAAATGGCAAAGGTACCTAGAGGGTAATTTAGGTTAAAAAACTTACATCCAAACTTGTTTTCCTGGACTCATTGTTCCATAAACTGTGTAACATGCAGAGTACTTGAGATCTTTCCTGCAACATCACTAGACTGGCATTAAACCCTTTGCCCTTCCTCCTGCCATGCCAGAACTCTTGGGTCTGGGTAGTGATGGATCTATCACAGGTGGTGATGCTTCTATCAATCTTACTCCTTCTGGGTCCCTTTTGTCCATTCTGGAGATGTGCAGTCAGTGCTGGACACACTTCCAGGGCTGGGTGAGAGCTGGTCTAAGATCAGCCCTGTCTGGGACAATCTGGAAATAGAAGAAATGCAGTACAGCAAGATATTTCTTGAGAACATTCACTGCATTGATGAAGGCTGTATGAATTGTGGTATCACAAAAAGAGTGTATTCTTCTTACCTAGATCTTTTCCTTGTGTTTGTTCCAATTTCATTTTGAGAAGCAAAGTTCCTGCTATCTTCACTCCGTTTCATTTATATTCCTACTGAGGAGATTCTGATTCTGAATTAGAAGGCATAAGAGTTTTTAAATAGTCCTGGAGATCTCCAAATTAAAACCCAGAAACCACAGTTCTCAAAGCATGTGCCCTCCTCTGACTGGATATCTGGGATGTCTCTCACTTAGAGTGGTAGAGGCAGAAAAAATATTGCTTCTTCCCAGCTTTCCTCCTTCCACAGATGTCAGTCATGGCAGAACTAGTATGCTTGTTCCCAGACAGAATTCTGCTGTGACAAAACTGGTGTTTTGTTCAAAAAGCTTTACTGTTACTTTCACATATGTTACTTGGGCAAATGGATAAAGTCAATGCACAAATGCATTATCAATTGTGAAAACAGCTAAAAACAGTGTTCAAATGCACTATTACTCCCCTCCTTCTGTAGATTTCCCAAATATTAACTATTTGACTATTTGAAATGAGAATGTTACAAATATGGTTAACTGGATTCTCATTCTTAATTCCAACATTTGAACTACATACAAGGATAATATAATTCAAATTATATGTGGGTGGAAGCTCCCTGGAAGGACCAGAAGATATGAAGATAGACCAATGTTTTCTGGACTATTCATCTTGCAGTCAAGTTTGACTATTAATTTTAATGGCACCATTATTTACAACAACACTAGTACTGTTAAAATTCCTTAATTGACTTATTTGCATAATGCTTTCATCTTTTTCATAATATTTTCTTCCCTTTCTGCTTCTTTTAGTATTTAAACATGTGGAAAAATGGCTTGAATGCCAGAAGAAGTTTGTCCTTTTTTTCCAGAATTGATTGTGTTTTCTTTTTTCCTGAGTAGGTAGTTTTAAAATGTTGGCTACCAATTGTTTTGACCACAATAGCTGTCTAAGCTCCCTAAACAGATGTTTGATGACTGCACAGCAATGCAAAGACGCAGACAAGTGCTTTTGGCATGATTATTTTCAGATACTGATCATAACAGGACCAAGCCAGTCACTTTTAAGTTCTGGCACAGCCTACAAGGCTGTAGCTGTCAATTTATAACTGACACAGTTACAAAAACCCCAGAAAAAGATATTTCATTTCCAAGCAGCTTTCTTGGAAAGGCAGGTAAACTGAATTTTTCTTGGGTCATTCATACAGGTGCAGCAGTACCACCCAGAGGCCACTGCTGTGCTGGACACTGCACAAACTGGAGAGAGTTCCTGTCCAAAAGGGCTCAGAGGCTGGAAAGACAACGATACTAAGGCTTAGAAGAGATTATCCTATGAAGATGTAATAGTCTTCAGATGAAACCCTCAAAAATTTCAATCTCTCATTGTCCTACTCAAGCCAAATCTGAGTGTAGACAACCCCTCTAATCATTCACACTGCTTTTAATTCTTAATTAGATCACTTGGATGAGATGATGAAAAGTCCAGGATTTGGTCTTTGCTCCCAAGACAATGTATTTTTTATTCAGGAGTCATTCCTGAGTTGTCAGTAAGCACATAATGAATGTGGAAGCAGTATGGCTGTCCAGTGGAGCATGTGCCATAAGGATCCAGCCTGCACTGGGCAGGAACTGTGGCAAAAAGGCTGCCAGTGACATCTTATTCCACACAGCCAGCTGTGTTACACAACTTGCTTACATATGTTGGGGGAGACACTGAACTTGGCACTCCCATTTTCTGGGACAGTTCATCTGTTCAGAAAACACCATCTCCATGGTTTTAAAAGGTGGTAGTTATTGATATGTTTGAGATGGTCTGATTTTAGCAGATTGTGTCAAACATATTTGAGAATACCTGCAGATTCTTCTCTCTGAAATGCAAGGAATGTTTGTGATTCCTAGTTTTACTGGTATTAAGATTGGAGCTGCTTAGACCAGGCAAAGCACAAAACAGAAGAGGATGCCTTTGAAGTCAAAGAAGGACCTTACCAGTTTAAGAACTTGGTTGTTCTGCATCAGTTAAGCAGCTAAACAGAGCTATTTTGGTCAACAATTTCAGACTTCGGCACATCAAACCTACCTAATTAATATTTAGTCTCTTTATCCTTTGTCTTTATGGAATGATAGATGACTGTGCTGCTGTGAAGAAAAAAGAGGTGGTGTGGTGCAGCAGGAGGAAGAAAAGGAGGCATTTCTCCCTCATAGTCTGGCATCAACTAGTCTGAAAGCTGAAACCATCTCCTGGTGTAACAGAGTAGCTACAATGAGCAATATTCAAACATGGTAAGAGAGCAAAACCAACCAAGAAAGTGGGTACATTTCATTTTAAACAATGAGATTTTGTTAAAATATCAAGTATCAAGGAAGGTAAGCAGAGTAGCAGAGTTCTGACCTTACTGCTGTGAGTAAATAAACTCAACACCTGAAGTTATCACAGCACTACACACATCTCTATATGACGAAGCAAGGAATAGAGGTGACCTACAGAATAAATGCAAGATCCATTTGATGTTCTTTACAAGCCTAGCTGAAGAGACTCTGTGAAGTAAGAGTATGTCTTGCCAAACTGACACGATCTATATTTCAAGAGGAAGAGGATGAGGGGACAGTGTTACAGATGTTTGTCACTCTGTGTCAAGCACTGATAGGAAGGGACGCTCAGGCTGAGTGTTCTGTGGGAACCTACACAGGATACAACAGAATATATTAGCACAGCAAAGATGTTCTTATGACATTCCTTGATCTTGTAAATATCAGTAGCTTTGAAGCAATCTACATATTTAAGTGCATCAATATGCATTATATGCATTATTTCACTCCTTTCCTCTGATTGCTTGATTTCCCTCCCCGTGGAGCAGTGCCCCAGCTTTGTAAAATAAAGTATCCATTACACACTGAAAAAATGGGCCTGATGAATCACAACCCCCACATAATTTAGTACATCATCTCTCAATACAGCTTTTCAGTCTAATTTAATACATTATTGAAGATAACACGTTCATTAAAACAGCTGCCAGCAAACTCTTCATTTGGATTGTTTCATGGAAGGACTATTCAAAGGGAAATGAAACACCACAGGCTAATGATATGCAAAAAGGACAAAAAACGTTTAAGTTTTGATACATGGGTATTGAGATGTTAATATGATTTTTCTTAATGAGTACTGCTTTGCCAGATTTTATATGGTAAATCACAAACCTGGTGTTTCTTCTTAGCCAATTTACAACATACAATAAAAAATAACAAAAAAACACATGGCAAAATTACCAGGGCTGTTTGGTGAGGATGACTTAATAAGCACAGAATTATTATTTATTGTTTCTTATTGCTACTTCTCGGTCAGTGAGCATTTAAGTCGCAGATATTTTCATCCAGAGCTCGTGGTCTCTGGGGGAGTGAACTAAAATCTCTCATCCCCTCAAACACTAGGAAGTCCTAGATTCTAATGTGCTGGCTCAAATGAATGTCTAACATCTTTCATTGTGACTGGGCTTTAGCAATAAGTGATGGTCTCTCAACAGGACCAAATTTGTGATGTTAGAATTTTGCTGCTACTTTTTTCACTCCATTGTGCAAATCATTGTTTCCTGGTAAAGCACAGAGTTTTAACAACTATAGTTTAACTAGGATATGTCATAATCAAGAGACACACACCAGAAAAAGTATCAATAATTAAAGATTTATTAGAGTTACTGACATTAATAAGATATTAATAAAATTAACAAAACAAAATATCTACTGTCTCATCTCCATTGCATAATCATTCTGAATATCCTTTAAGCCAGACAATGTCCTTACTCAGCTGCAGGCCCACTGGTTTAAATGACACAGACATCCACACCTCCTGCATCCCCTATGAAATGTGCAGTCAAGGAGAGAGAGTTTGACTGGGACAGCCACTCACCAGTCTATTATTAACCTACAGCTTTAATACTTTGCATGCTTTTAAGCTCTTGCCTAGGTTAGCAGCCTCCAAACACTAGCTATCCAGGAAGCCCTTTTAAACTGAGATGTAAGGCAGAAAAATCAGTTCTGAATAACTGTAATTTAAAGCATCTCATGACAAAGCTCAGTAGTCAATACCTTTGTCTGTCCAGTAAGCTACTGAACTATTGATTATTTTAGGCAAGGTATGATAACAAAGCATGAATTCTTCTTTCAGGTTCTATACTTGTACACATACACTCTCCAAAAGGAAAAAAAAATGCTTTCACTGACATCTCAAAGGAAGGAGTGTATCTGATCTAGTGTACATGTCTAGAAATCTGAGCTGTTACCTCCAGGTTTCTTTGCAAACCATGGAAGTAAGATGTACATTGGTTAATGTCACAGTAAAATAGATATTTGCAATCTTGAAAAATTGAATTGCTTCCTAAAAATGTCCACTCCTCTATATAAAATAGAATAGATCAAATAGGTCAGAAACAGGAGTCTACACTGTAGATATATAAATTTAGGCAAGATGAATCCATCCAAAGTGTTTAGATAGTCAATTTAATAAAGTAGGAAATATAAATGCAACAACATCATGTCATGCAAAGTATGTATTTCATTATTTCATGGCAGTTATTTAGTGTACACTTCTTTAAAAAATGGTGATTAAATTGTTACCAGAATTACAAACATGAAGTGGGATAGTTTTACTCAAAACCCTCTAGTAATTTTTGTCTAGAATCCTTCTGCAGTAGTAGAGATGCCTTTTCCAAAGATGAGTTGTTCCATCTCAAATTTATCATTTAAGTTACTTGGGAAGAACCTTCCTCTGGAGGTTGATGTCTCCCCTTGAAGGTGCAGGATGAACCCACTACCGTCTGCATGAAGGCAATAGTTTAGCTGACTTCTAAATGAATAATCCTGATGAGGTGAATCCCATTCATGCTATATTAAGCAAACAGATCTTTATATTGGAGGAAAAAAGAATATACCCCCTTCAAAACAAAAGTGTAGGAATGTCCTGACATTCAGAAAATATCAATAAATTATCATTGATTTTACATACAATTTTAGGGGTCTCACAGATCTGATAAATATACTGACCAGTATCTTGTTTTGCTTCCTGCAATGTGTGTATGAAAATGCATCTAAATTTTCATTAAATTAATTCCTTTGATAACCATGCAGTAGGACTTTATTCAAATAGAGAATTCCCAGAAGTAAAAATGAAGAATTTCCCACAGTGAATTAACAGGCCAATACATTTAACTAAACAATAGTAACTTCTTCATCATATGCTCTGTTTGTCAAAATTAGTAGATCCATTTTTCTGCAAGAGAGAAAAGACTGATCAGAGCAAAAGCAGTATGGTCTAAATGTCCTACAAGGAAACTTTGGATATTTTTTCTTTTTTAGAATGTCTACTGAAGTCTAACTGTCTATCTTGTAACTTGATGAAATAGGACATGCCAATTTGTTGTGCTTATAGAGACCCTTGGTATGTCTTTTCTACAGTTTTATAACTGTTACTGTGCTTTATTAATTTTCTAGTCTAGTTTCTAGTCCTGTTCTCATCAGATTTTGCAATGACTTAATAACAAAAGTATTTTAAGAAAACAAAATTTTAATATAATTTTAGTTAACATGATCTTATCTCAGAATTACATAGTTGAAAACCAGCTTATCAGAGTATTTCATCTACATCTTTGTTTGTCTTAATTTGGTACAGAGCTACTGATTAATAGTATTGTGAAATAATAATTGGCATGAAGAGATTTAAAATCTAGCAACTTCTAGAAAAATTAATAAAACAAAATGTTCATTTGTCCCTCCCTTGCACATTTTTTAAATCACTTTGGTCCTCACGAAGATAAGAGTGATAATCACAGTGTAGTCTTTTCATTATGATTTCATAAATTTTGTATCTTCTCTCTACTGGTCACAATTACTCCACCCTGTCTTATTTGTTTCAGTCGAACAATCTGATTCTCAGATGGCCTTGCAATTTATTCTCACTTCCAGGGCAAGGTGCCATTGCCTCCCTCTAGGTGTTTCTATTCATTGCACAGATACCAATCTACAGAGACACCTAAAGAGATGAACTTGTAGTGTGACCAAAATCTCCCTCACAGATACAGAATAATTGTGTTTAGAACCTGGGTCTGGACACAATCCTAAGCACCTAGACTTACTAAAGGAGATGCTTTGAAAAGGTTTAAGTACACACAAATGAGCAAAAGCAACAGCTGTGTTATCACACATTGAAATAGAGTCTTTTGAATGAAGTTCACAAAATGGTTTTTCCCATGTTCAGTATTATATATCTTGTGCCTTACCTTTAACTTTGGAATAGCAAGGCTCACAGTGCACAGTTTGTTTGTAAATCCAAATACTGTCTCCTGCTTTTAGATCTTCCAAAGGTCTCTTACATACTTCACACTTCAACAAACCAGTCAAAGAATGAAGAAAAATTAAAATGAAACATTTCTCTAATACTCATACCCAGCATGCTTTCCTTTAGGAAACAAGCAACCTCAGACCAGAATCAGAGTTATTAGTACCACAACAGAAAAACTGAACTCTGGAAGAATAGTTTTAGACAACAGGAAGTTAGATATCTGACTGTCTCACCTTTAGATATCTAAAAATCAGATACCAATGTCTCAACTAGTTGCCTAAGGTACTCATTATACTCAACAACCCCGTCCTTCCCCATGACATTTCCAAAGGGTACTTTTACTTTCTCTTAGCTCAGGGGTTTATCCTACAATAAGATGAATCACCATTTTGAGATCTTTTTCTTTCTTCACTGAATAAAGGAAGAGTGATCACACATAATCATCCAACTCAGAGTAGATCTTCAAGAACCTAGACCTGCTTATTTCAAAATATCTTATGACATTTCATCTTAACAGTTAACTACGTCTCCCATTCTTGCAGAATCTGGAAATTGCTTTCACAAATTCTCAAAAAAGCTTATTTTTTGAGTCAGAGAAGCATTGCCCAAGTTTCACATATGAAAATGCACAGATACATACAGAGGCTGACTTAACAAGATCACAAGGAAAGCCTACAGTGGATCAAGGAGCATGGTAATTTGATACAGAAACTAGGATCTTAATTCTAGGTAATCAGATAATTTTGTTTATTTATTTAAATCTAATAAAAGAATAGTAAATTCTAGTTTCTTCAGCTATCTTATCCACTGACAAATGAAAATCAGCACTAGTATTAATCTACTGTCTTCACTGCTTTTATATCTCTTTGTTTAAATCAGCAAAAGGGTGGCCATGTCTTCAAAGCTCTGATCACCAATATTAGCTAGAATTTTTCACAGAGAAAAAAAATCTAAAATTTGTGTTATTTAATTACTGTATTCTTGGTATATTTTCCTTTACAAGGAAATGAAGATGGTGTACTGCTGTCAGCTATGTGCGAATCTTAATGGATACAGGGTATTTGTAAGGAGCTAAATGAATATTAATTATGAGATATTGCACTTAGCTAAATTGAAATTAGCTAAATACATAACTACAAGCATGAACCACAGACCTACATTAATTGTAATTTTTTTTGCCAATGCTTTTATAAGTTTGTAGTTATATAAAAATTAAGTGCAATATTTATGGCCAGACAGGTGTCCAGTTGACATTTGGTAAAAAAAAATATCATTTAAAAAATAAGCATAAGTATTTAACAGATAATTCAGCCACTAGCAACATGTTAATATTCCTAATGAAATGTCCATTTATGTGGGTTGATGTATCTAAAAAGAATGGAAGCAGACCAGAACTTCTTATATTTACTTGCAATAATAGTATTGAGGACATATTACATAGTAGTTCCCGTGGAAGAAAATGCCTTTCTGGTGCACAGAGCCCAGAAAGTCCACAGTAAACAAAAAGCACATGTAGCTTCATACATGTGAAGTGCAACCTTACTGCTGTATTCTGATTTGTGTTACTTTTCATGTAGTAAATAGGAACAAGAACTGCTGTCAGAAGCAGAAATAAAAGCTGTGCAGGACTGGGCAGAAATATAAGCTATGCTAATGCAGTGATTTTGCTGAGTATTGTTTGTTAGAACAATAAACTCTGTGTGTAGATGCAAGCAGAAATAAGACAAATGAGGCAGAAGGAAAGCAGACTATGGGACTGAGCACTGCCAGGCACACCCTGAGAAAAATTTACGAGCAAATTTTAGGCTGAGGCTTAGGGTTTGGAATTACAAAGCGAAAAGAAATTTCTTCTAGTGTTTTCATTCTGAATGGAAATAGAAAAATAATTACCTACTTTTTTATAGTTAAGACTGTTTTAGAATTCAAACAAGAATATCTACAAAACTTCATAAAAAACTGAATAAAATTTTACAACATGAAGAAAGCGTAAATTGATATAATCCACTGTATCGGACTTAAAGTGAAAGCTTATAAATGTGTAGGACTCTAAGAATACATTAATCTGCATCCTTTATCCATCTTATATGGCTGCAAGGGAGGAGAGGCAAGGAGAAGGTGAGTAGAGGGAGAAGGAGAGTGAGAGATAGAAAGGAAAAGGGAAGGATTGCGTAGAGAAGAGAGGGAAACAAAGAGATTAGTATTTCCTACATTAATCTTCTCCACCAGTCTCAAGACTTATTCTCACAGGTGGAGAAGGCCTAAGGCCTATATAATCTCCTATTATATGTGTACTATAAAGCAGGTATTACAATCAAATTATATTTCTTGGTAGCAGGTGAAATCTTCTTACCTTGAAGCAAGTCGAATGACAGTAAATTTGCAAGGCATCTAAGATCATTTTGGCATCTATGCCCAAGGGCTTCCTGCAGTATGTACATATATCTTTTCCAATTATACTCCTGTGTATATAATATAACATCAGCTGTCAGAAAAAGAGTTGCCATTGAAATCTCAAGCAGAAAATTGATAAGGCTAGCACACTGCGTGGGAAAGACATTTGTATACTGTACAATGGCCATTAATAGAAAAATGTCATTTGTGTATTCCCTCCATTCCAGGTGACAGCTGTCATACACAAGCTCTTGTGATGGGCAAATTTCTGGGCTTAATTGTCAAGTAGTGAAAATACCTTGGTAGAAAGAATGGTCTTCTCTGGTGAACTGAATTAAGCTGCTGAATGTCTGGGAGCATGCATACTAAATAGGGATAAAGTGGAGGGGAATGATTTTTATGTTTTAATCACATAAGTAAACTGGTAGTTGAATTCAAACTGCCATGATTTGATTAGTCTGGTTCATGGAATTCTCTGTGATGCAGAAGTGCCTGAAAACTTTTTTGACTTTCTGCACCACAGACAGAACTCCTACCTTCATAACAATTATAGTGAATACATAGGTAGAACAGCCTACAAGGTATTTGTGACAATAATATTTAAAGAAATTTTCTCAGCTCTTGTTGCACTCCTCTGTGACATTACTCTGTACTTTGTCTGGATACAACTGTTGGTGTTGTTTTAGCATTACAAAATCAATGGCTCTTGCTCCTTTTCCTGTCAGTGACAAACTTCTGTACTAGTATTTAATTAGCCAGAGCTCCTTATCCCTATGTTGGAAAGGATTCAAGTTTTTCTGATTAGGTATTTCCAGGCAGTAGGGCTGTCCCAGCTGAATTGAAAATAGTGGGCATGTTTAACTTCTTTTTCCTCATGAGGTAAGTTATTACAGATTAAGCAAATATCCTGCTTCTTTTGGGAATGTCTTACTGGTGTAAAAAGACAGTTTTCAACAGCACTGTCATATGAACCTATTCCTCCACACTTGTACATAAATTTGGTCATTACCTTTCTCACAAAGGAAGGAAATTTTGCAGAGTAAGTGGCTGCCTGAGATACAAAACCTACAGAATCACAAAGCCAACTCTGTCACTTCAGGCATTGGCTCTTGTTTCTATAGATACTTTAAAATGTCAGCTGTGATGAGCCTAACATAATATTAGGCTGCTGAACTGTGGTAATGATTTGATGGCAAGATCTCATTGAAAGAGAGCTTTGTATGAAAAGCTGTCTCATGATGGTGACTTCCACTGCTCTCTTTTGTCTGAAGACTTGAATGCTTATGTAAATGTCTGTGTCCTTTGGTATGCTACGATGTTATTAATGTGTGCTTACCGATCAGAAGTAGAATAAACAGTTTTGATAGCATTTCCAGTTATATTTTCTTCATAGGCACCAAGAGATGATTTGCTGTGAAGCAGAGATTACATAGCTATCAGTAAACAGTACTACATTTTTTTAAATGTTTCACTACATTGATGATAATATGCAAAATAAGACAACATGCTTGTAAAAAAATCATACTTGTGTTATTTTTCTGGTTTTTTCACAAACATCAAGAATATATCAAATAAAAAGTGTAAATTAGTAATATAGTAATATTTGTAATATAGTGTCCTTAGACTGTTCTATTTTTGAATGATTCTTCCACATTTCAAAATTAAATCCAGAAGCCCATTGAGCAAAATTTACATAACAATATTTGGCTTCCTGTACTGATTTCTCAGGCTAAATGATACATATCAGGAAATGGTGACAGACTACATTTTTTCATTTTCCTCTGCTTCTTTCACTTGTCCTCAAAAAACTGTCAAACAGACAAACAAAATTATAACATGCCCCTAGAATTAGAGTGAGAGTCTTTATAATACAGGCTTTTCAGTGTATGATTTGTGTTCACTTCAGTAACTGTATTGTTCCTTATATCAGAGAAGAAAGGAATATACTGAATTTAATTATCAGGGAAGTTAAATCTTCCATTTTTAACAGTCCCATTTCCAAGTTACTTAAATGTCAGTTTTGTTCCATGGAAGGGATGAACATGAATGTGACACTTGAAGGAGTAATCTTGCCATATGTGTTTTGAAGATTCCTGATTTGATTTATTTAGTCTATTCTCCAGAAATTCTTAACATGACTTATTACATGTTTCATATCATTCTTGAATAATGTTCTGCAACATTAGGACCAATCATTTATAATCTTATGTATTTACCAAACTTTTTTTTCCGAGAAATTCTGAGGATTCATAATGTGTGTGTATATGGTGTTATAAAGCTCAGATACTCTTTTCTACATACCCGTATTTTGTAAAGTACATATGTCTTATTTGATTTCTATGCAACACCAGAAATGTATTTAAATTGCACAGTTACTGATAAGTTGAAATTATAAATGTTTTATTTATATTTCATAGAACATTACAGTGGGCTTGTTATTTAATCAGAATGTAACAAACCTGGGTTTGCTCACCGCAGATAAATGAACACCCATTTACATTTCAGGTGAGATGATAAGCTTACTAAGTAGGAATGCAAACTAAAGCTAAGTGATCACTTTTTGAAAGAGTTTCTCTGGCTGAGAAATTCTCTTGACCAAGAATGTGCACAATACGTGTCACAGGGTGGGGTACATTGGTAGTGGAATTGCCCAACGTTTCTTGCTACAGTGAAAAATGGCAGAGGAATACAATTTCTCTGTTCCTGTAAGGTATGAGCCTGTGCTTCTAATTTTAGTTGTTAAGTTTAATTTTCCCAAATCTTCCATTTCACTCATTGTATTTAACAGCAGAATCTCAGGCAAAGTGAGTACTGTGCATTGCACACTCAACATAATATGGGTATTTACATGCTGCATGCCTTAAAGTAACATTATCTTACAGGAAATTGTATAGAGAAAAATACTTTCCTTGAGTGTCCTAGTGTAGAGAACAGCATCCCTTGGATTTTACTAACTGTCTGGAGTATTATGGTTGAAATACACAAAAATATATATTACCACCGCTTAGGCAGAAAACCACAACTGGAGTGTATAAAACAAAAAATGCTGAAGCTACAGCAGAAATATTTCCAAAACATCGGTTTCTAACCTTGTCAACTGAAAGTGTAAGGAAACTCAGAGCATTTAAATAAATACATAGTCTGACAGCTTGATGAGGCACCAAGTGAAAACTGAGTCCCAATGTAGGCTGAGAACTGTGCACATGATCACGTCCCTTCTTTCAGTTCGTATCCATCACTCCTTTACTTGCTATGGTGTGACTTACTCATACAGCAAACTACTCAACAATAAATACCCTGTAGAACCTATTACATAAAGCCTGAAAGAATAACCTACAAAGACCATTCGTTTATTAAGTTTCCATGAATTTAAATGGGATTAAAGTTTCAGATAGAGGGTATAAAGTCTATCAAGTGTAAGGTAACATTGCATATTGCAGCACATTCTTTTCCCTATTGTTCTTCTATTACTGTTCTCTATTTTAACTTTCAAAGATAATCAGAATATTACAACTCAGAGACTGTATGTGCACAAAATTATGAAAAATGCTAATTAATTTTTCTGTTGAATATTCATTTTTAATCTTAAATTGTATACTGTTTGGCTTTGTGTTTATTCTCAGCCAATTTATGGGTTTGTCCTTCAAGGTCATGCAGAATTTTCAGAATACACAGATTTCAACTGTATTCCCACAGCAGATGTAAGAATATGAGAAATTAAAGATCCCCTTCCCATGCATATCCACAGTAAGGATCAAGTGTGCATAAGGTTAAGGATGGGGACATTGACCATAATTCCCATAAAGTACCAGACTGTGACCTTTACTTTCCCTGTCAGTAAGGCTCAATAGATTTCTCTTCTGCCTGCTGAATCATCAGCCCTGACTCAGGCAGTTCACAACTATTATACAGCAATACAACATACAGGTTATGTCTTTAAACAATCCTTCCTACATAAATAATTAATTCATATAGATGAGTGGATTGATACTGAAGAGAGGTTTTCTTAATCCAAAAAGGTCTTGCATTCGAGAACTATGTATTATACTTTTTGTTGTCGTATTTTGTGAAAATAATTTTGACCATGAATGACAAGATAACATTTCCTTTTATTTCAATTATTTCCTATAAAAGTGTACAGCTAGTTCTATTAAATATCCCTACATCACATTTTTCACCCAGATTTGCAATACGTGGGTTTGTAGAGGCAGAATCCAGCTAAAGCCTAAGTGTTGCAAGAGAAATGGCTTTTAAAATAGTTTGTTCTTGGTCAAAAAGTCAGAATCCTATGCCACAATGTCACTGATTGGGTTGATGATACATAGGTTCAGATTCATCCCATATTGGTTTAGGAAGTTAGAAAGGCACTTTAAGTGAAGAGTGTAATGTTTTCCTTACAGTCTCATAATGAAACAAGTTCCTAAGAAATAAGAGCATTTGGGAAATGCCTTTCCTCTACTGATTAGATAAGAATTGTAGCTTAGCTGCCCTCCTAAATTTTATGTTTCAGCTGTATCTCTAGAGCTACACAGGGTGTGTCTCGTGCTCCTCACTCTTTGCACTGGTTAGGATTTGTGACTTTCTGTGCCTGGGATCCTGGAAGCATATTTGGAAAGGGGCTGGCATGATTCCAGAGACCAATGGGAGATTTCTAAGCATTCCTGAAATTTCTACAATAAAAAAGCTTTTTATGAATTTTTTTCAAGAAATAGCACTTTAGACATTACAGTACCCAATTAATTTTCTACAGTACCTGGTCTTTCTTTCACTGTCACTAGAGTAGTTTGTTTCTGGGAGATTATTTGGAGCCCTTGGAGGATTTTCATATGCTTTCTCAGTTATCCTAAAATAAAAAAGAAATCACACAACAAGAAAATAAACACCTTTTAGAAATCTTCTTCAGCAGCACAATTTTAATTTACACTTACAGTCATGAATGCAGAAGCTTGGACTAGAAAAAGCAGGTAAAAGAAATCTACCTTATTTTGGTTAAATTGTTGCTGGGTGAAAAATAATGCAGTCACTGACCTATAATTTTTAGTCCTCCAATTTATGCTGATATATTAATATATATTCATATTGCAAACTTCATCTAACTTTAATTGAACTCTAGTTTCCTCAAAGTGCCTACTGGGGTTTTCAGCTGTGCAATGTCTCAGTTGTTGATAGCATTCCACATTTTCTTGTCAATATTCCATAATGTTGTATTCTTAGGCTTACTATATTTCAGTTCCAAATTTTCTTTTTTTGGATATACTACAGTTACGTTTACATTAGAAATGACCAACTGAACAGATATGTAGGCTCATTTCAAAAAGCAGAACTATGATTCAAGCAAGACAAACCTCCTCCTGCAGTTTTTCCTACCATAAAACATGACAGGCACACAAACATAAAAACAGACCTTGTCATACAAATTATGGGATTTCAGGAATAAGCGCTAATATATTTTTTGATGATTTTACAAAGCAGCTCAAACAAAGGCTGCTCTTGTTTGGTTGTGCCAAAGGTTATATTCTGGAACAATGTGATCGTTATCTGCCTTAACTCTGATGTGTGGGCTGCAGCTCCATTGTTTCAGTGAGCTTGCCAAGGACTGAGGCTGTGCTGAAGGACCCTCGCTCAGTGCTCCTTGTGCTTTATATGCAGAGCGGTGCTGCCAGAAGCAGAACCTCCTTTGTGCCCAGCTCCTGATGGGGCGGGCCCCTACCAGAGCTGAAAGAGAAACTCATTCACTGGACATGCTCCATAAATGCTTCCCTGGTCAGACTGTTGAGTGGAACTGCTGGGATAAAAGTATTTCCCATTAAAAAATAGCAAAACTGCCTATTTATACAGATAGCTACCTTCTTCCTCTTCATGTGGATAGACAGCTAAATGGAAGACTCAGAAAAGACACCATCAGTACGGTACCTAAGAACATACTACTAACCTCACTTTAATTCACCAAAATGGATCTTAGCTTTTGTAAACAAGGAAATCTAGTAGCAGTAAACTTTTTATACAAGGAATGAATTTTCTTATATTTGTTTGAGATGCCAGCAGCTGAATTACAGAACACTTAGATAAGCACAAAAATATTTAGGAGGATTTTGTCACTAGTCATTTTCATTCTCCACAAGAAATGATAGGTTTGAGTCATTGCTTATCAAAATAAATGCAGCTTCATTGTTATATTTAGTTAATCAGCACATTTTAGAAATAATGCAGATATCTTACTCACACTGAGAAATTCTTTTTGCTTGTATTAGAATTCATATTTTCTGGTTCTACTAAACAGCTACAAGTCTTTATATTTGATCATTAAACTTTAGAAAGAACTATGAATTGATTCTCACCGCTTTTTACTTTGTTCATCAGCAGACTTTACTTCAGTATGGTCCCCAAGGTCCTTATCTCTAAAGGTAAGAAAGACCTCAGAATTAATTGAAGTATTTTATTTAATCTAAACATATTAAATGGACTAAATTATTTATGTTGAAGAAGGAAAAAAAAACCTATATGTATTTCCAAGGTAAGGTTCCTGACTACACTAAGTTATCTCTTTAGGCTTCAATATTTTTCAGTTTCTTTCCAATGTGACACTGCAAAAGAACTACAAACAACTCAAAAATGTCAAGTCCATTATAGTATTGTAGGATAATTCAGGCTGGAATTCAGGGACTTCAGGATCTCTCTGGTCCAACCTTCTGCTCAAAGTAGGGGTAGAACTGAGGCCAGACCAGGCTGCTCAGGTATTTGTCTAGTTGGGTCTTGAAACCCTTCAAGGAGAGGGATGGCACAGCCTCTCCACAGCAAACTGCTCCATACAGCCAGCCAGAATGTCTCATGTTTCAACTTGTGACCACTGTGTCACAGGTGAAGGTCCTGCCTACATCTTCCAAACTGACTGTGGTTCTGCCATTTTAGCTTGATAACAGACTTTCATTCAGTTCAGCCATCAGTACCATGAGCTGTGGAAATGGCTACCAAAGCGTGTCCCTTGCTTTGTTATCATTCCCAGCCCAAATCTCTCTTCCAACTGCTGTGATCTAGGGTTGTGTACAATCTCTAGGTCTATGTGGTCACATTTACACCAGTAACTCATCAACTGTTGGCTGAAAAAAGCTGATTTAATATGTCAGGTATATAAAATAAAATTTTACATTATTATTGTATATTAAATGCTCTATAATAAAAAAATATTACCCATTGACAAATTGTTTAAATCTGAAACAAGGTCACTGTCATCCTCATTTGAAAACAAATAAAAAATCTAATTACTTTTACTCAACGGAGCCTATTAATACCAATATCCAATCAACCATAAATATTTTATAAGTATATAAGGGACAGTTCCGACAGGCTTGCCTCTTATTTTTCTGATCATCAGTATTTTTTTCAGTCAAATTCGAAAGGTCTTTTCCTCTGAAAAAAAAACAAATAGAACTGTTTAGATATTCCCCCTATCTAGAAAGGGATAAAATGTTGTAAAAGAAAGAAATACATTTATCCACACATTTAAAAGAAAAAAAGTAGTTTTTTAGTTAATTTTAAAATTTGCTAAAACTTATGTTCTTGAAGAAAATATGTTTGTAATTTTCCCCTAGCAAGGTAAAGTTCTGTAATATTTATTTATTTATAAAAATAATTATCTAGTACATTCAAGAAAATAAAAATGCTTTTTTAATTGTATTAATGCCATAGTTTAAGATTCTTCTTTGACAGCGAAGATAGTGAAGAAGTGAACTTTCAAAGAATTTAGAATTGATTTACTGATTCCAAGCAGCTTAATCCATGTTTGCATCATTTATTTGCAAAAATGAATTTTTATTTAAACTAAGAAACTTCAGCTTCTGAAGATAACATGTGAATATATGACCAAATGTCCAAAATTTTTTTTCTGGAATGACAAGAAATTACCTTTGTGTGTCATCATGGTTAACAATTAAAGCACTGATCATATCTATATTTATATTGAAAATGTTAGTATCTGAATACTCACATATTTTACACATAATTTCATAAATACAATTAAACTATAGGCTAGCTTTTCTTCTGTTTTCTTTACTATTTTTAAATTGTTCAGTGAATTAGAGAATGGAATGACTTATGAAAAGTACTGTAAGTAAAACTTCATGGTTCTCTTTAGGTAGAAGTAGAGAGCAAAATAGAAGACCAAGTTAGCTCTGTGAAACTCCTAATTTGGTCTCTTCAATCCATGATAGGCTTAAAAATTTGGATACTCCTAAAATTCAAAGCCTTGGACTCTATCCTAATAAATTCTCTGTGAATTAATATATTTTTTTAAAAAACATACCCAACTTAGAGTTTAGTGCTAAATGTGTATCTGTATGTATGCATATGTGTGCATATATGTAAGATTGTCTACTGTAAAATTGATGATCACAGGTTGGCAGCATTTATCTGCTGTTACTATTTAGAACATGGTTCATGAAATTTATCTGTAGAATATCAGTGCTCAGTGTGACAAATATTACAGATCTCACTAGCACAGTACCCCACCAGTTCTTCCCTTTCTCTGTGCAGAAGGGCTGCTTGCAGACCTCCAGAAACTTGGCTTGAAATTCACTGAATTGACATT
Source organism: Thryothorus ludovicianus (assembly GCA_013397245.1). NCBI lineage: Eukaryota > Metazoa > Chordata > Aves > Passeriformes > Certhiidae > Thryothorus > Thryothorus ludovicianus. The sequence goes on along the minus strand of VZTB01002892.1, from coordinate 164,132 downwards.
CAAGCTGTTCTCTATGGATCACTTCCTTTGCTGATTGAAATGCTTTGTTACTCCTTGCTGGGCAACACTTACCATCCATGAGTTCTACAGTATTTTGTTTACTGCCCCTTCTCTTACCATGTCAAAATATTTCAGTAATACCTTAATTTTGGAAGCATATAAGGCATGTATGGAAGTTTGCCATCAATAGTACTTGTTCAGCTGACACTGCACATGCCAGTGAATTAATCTGTGTTTTTATATTCATCTTTAAAAGGAATGCTACTCATTAAAATATAAACATTTTACAGATTAGCAACATTATCTTTCCTGATATTCTCATAGTTGTGAACTACTCACTGCCTTAGAAAACTAGGGTCTGAGGAACTTTGAACACTTACTCCTTGTCACTTGTGAAAGAACTTGGATTCACTTTGCTGGGGTTATCGAGGTCTTGGTTCCTTTAGAGACAGAACAAAACCCAGATCAAATCACAGTCAGTACAACCAGCTGACAATTAGTCAAATTAAATACTCATTTAAAAAAAGTTACAATTGATGCATTCTTTATGGAAGAAAAAATTGAACTGCTGACCATCATTTTAGTAATTCAAAGGTATTCATAGATCCAGCAATATGCCCACCATATGCACATTAAGAATATACTCTTTCTGGAATAAAAGGACCAAATTACATTTTGGAAACAAAAAGTTATACCTAGTACTTTTGTCAAAAGCATAGTTCCTGCTGAACATGCATTGTGGACAACTTCAGAGTGCCTGACCTCTATGATACAACAAAGAATCTTTACCAAGTAGTACAATCAACCAAGTACTCCTGATATGTGTGTGAATCATATCTTACCTAAAAAGTGATTATGGACTAAGTCTTTCTGTCTAAATAAAAATATAAGTCCTTTTGTCTATTTGATAGGTTATCTTAGACCAACTCCTTCCCAAGCAAACTGTCACTTCTCACAAGAAATGTCATATTTAAACTGAGGAGTGCTGAGATCTGGTTACATCCACTGATTTTTGCACTTCCACATTACTACCTGATGTAAGGAAAAAAAATCTTTCTTGAAGTACATCTTGTTGGTCAATTAATTTCCCTTTTTCAATATACTAATATTAAACATGTATTAATGTAATGTAACTATTAGAAATGTAAATTAGGATATTTTATACTTTTTAAATTAAAGTTTTAGTCGTGTCATGGCAAAATATGGAGTGTTGCTTTGAGTACTTTTATTTCCCTTCAAAGTATTGCACTGGTGTTAACATTTCTATAAAATACTTCATTTCTGTGAAAACACATTTTCAAAATGCCAACTCTTCTACTGAAAATTTTCCATCAGCTTTACCTAAAAATCTACCATCCAGTAACATTAGCTCACTACAAAAAAATTATAATTTTATTTATACGATGCCTTTGGTGATATGACCTCCTATAGGACCTGTTATATAATCTCTCAGTCAACAATGTTCTATATGTTTATTTACTGACTTTTCATTCTGACCTGTTCTGTCATGAATCAACATCTCCATTAAAGATTTTCAGGTTTCTTCTTGGCCATATTTGTCAGATTTGGGGATCTTTTTGATTATCAAGATCTCCATTTGTTTAGGAATTAAACACTTCAATGCAAGGAGAGTCAACTGCCATTTAGCTAGAATTCCACACCAGTCATTAATAAATTATATACTTGTGGAAAGTCTCTTTATATTATCACAGACTTAACTCTTTTCAGAATATTCCTTTTCAGCAACTGAAGCCCTGCAGTTATCCAAAAATATCCTTTCCTTGGTGGACTGGATGGCAGATTGCTTCCTCACTATGTGAAGGTAGCAACACTAAAATTATAGTAAGTGTAAATAAGAGCTCAGGTAGTTACTTAACTTTTATTTTTGCAACTTTCATTAAAAAAAAAGAACAACCAAACCCAGCTGTGCATGTGTCTGCCTTGAGTAAATATGTATTATTATTGTTGTCTCTTGTATCCTCTATTTCTTTCTCTTTTCTTGTAGGTATTTTAAATATTTATTTCAAGTCTTCTTTAAAGTCTACGGAAGGTTTGCAATTGCAGCAATCTCAGTTATGATCTTTATGTGCTGTGCAACCTGCCCATATATGTCAGCCTCAGTGTTGTACATTCACCCATAACGCAGGAAGCAGATTTGGGCTCCTTTCATTCTGCCTGCAATCACAGGATTATATGCAGTTTACTCAGCACAGTTATCAGTAGCCTTTCTGCTGACTTTTGCTGCCTTTCCCAGCGTGGAGCAATGGAAAAGCTGTGACAGTAGCAAAGCTGTGCCCTGCAGGCCCCTGTGTCTGTATCCTCCTCTGTCTGATTGTCAAAGGCATGCAAGCATTTGTAGAACCAAATGCCAATGTGCTCCTAATGAGATTTAGCTCAGTAATACAGATACGTTTGAAATTTTCACTCATGCTGTAGATGTAAAATACTCTGTTCATTCTTTATGATTTTCAATTTAATGTTTTTAATAATTCCTTTGAGTTCTTCTTTCAGAATTAGATACCTTAATTGAAGAAGCCTTCCTATAAAAATATTCCAATACAATGCAGATAAAATATGCTCCCACAACAAGACCCAAATACTAGAACTTTCTGTATTAATCTTTGTAAAAAATGTTTAAATGTCTCAGTATTATTGTATCAAATACTACATAATTGAATGAATAATGCTAAGGAAATGTATTTTAGAACACTAGGAAGTTGTATCACCTATATATTTGTTTTGTAGGAAGTAGCTTTCTGTCAAAAGGGTAGGAAGAAACTTCTTTGAGATAAGCAGGAAAGATTCTGGCTCTAAGACGTTCTTTTTACATTTTCACATGTATTTTAACACTCTTCCCACATCAGATTGCTTTACCTTAAATTTCTATGTTCACTTTGCACAGTTTTCAAGAAAAGAATGACAGTTATCTAAAATAGTTTAAACTTGGCCTACTGCCTGTTTAGAAATAATAGGGGAAAGAAACTTCCAATAATTTTAGACTTATTCCTTCAGAAATGCATGTACTGGCCCACATTAATCCTTGGTGCAACTCGAAAGATAGATGAGCTTGTTCCCCTCTGTAAAATGATCACCTTTAAATCATAATGACTTTGCAGCTGACATTTTCTTACTTCCTCTCACATTATTTCATTCTTGTCAGTGCTTTGGGTATCCCAGTGCACTGACTGGCTTGCAAAGAAGATTTTACTTGCTATCTAGGTGAGGCTACATGTGCACTCCTTGTCATCTACAGCTTGATTCATAGAATCCAACCCTGAAGGGTCCTAATACATGAACAGAAAGAGTTCCTGCCGCAGACTGCAACACAAAAATACAAACTGACCTGCTCAGCTACACATCATGGTTTCTGTGAAAGAGAAGTTGTGTAAAACAGAACCTTGGAAGATATTAATTTATTGTACACTTCTCCATCTTTCAGCCTCATGAAACATCTTGACATGACTGCAGCAAGTAACCAGGACTGATGTTCTGCAGGTTCTTTGCCTTGAGGTGGCTGGCTTAGTGCAAAGCAGAGGTCATGGGATACACAACTGCAAACTGCTGGTGCAAGCATAGTTCAGGTCATTGGCAACTAAAGTTAAAGAGCTCTTATTTATAAAAGGACAAAATGTCAGGCAAGACGAGCTGTAGGACATAACTCGGAATTTATCTGATTGTGCTCAGGGCATACTTTTGCTGGCTTTTTAAATCTCTCTTTGTTAGCAAAGCTACATTTACTTTAGCATTAGCACACAGTGCTATCAACCAGTGTTGGTATTAGAAAATAATCCAGCTTCACATTAAAAATTAGAGTAGATCTGCATTACAGAACCCAAACAGAATTTCAGGTTAAGTTTCATTCAAGAGTTGTTACTGTGTTAAAAATCAGCAATATAACTTACGTCTTGTTTAATACTTCTAGAAGAGATGTCAAGTATTAAAGTAGAAAAAGGCTAAACTATATTCATACATTAAAAAAGCTCCTTGAATATCAGAGTATCAGATGCAGTGAAAGGCTCCAGTGAAAGTGGAGAAGGATTTCCAGTTGCAAGTATAATTTTCACTTGAAAAAATAAACTATTTTGGTGTTCAAGACTGTGGCTGAATTGAATTCATACTTCTTACATTTGTCAACAACTTTTTAAACTATAGATGATGATGGAAAACAGCAGCATAAAACTTTCATACAAAGCAGTTTAGACAAACTAGGGGAAATATCTTCCAAATACAGTAGGTGGCTTGTAATAGATGTTGACACTTTTCATAGGTCATTCCAAAGGATGCCACCTCCAACTATAGTATTTTCTGAGACAGCCATTAAATCCTTGTGAACATTTTGCCTAGGGTGAGTATTTTTGAAATGGATGAGAATGAGGTAGGTCAGACAGCCTGCCAGGAGGAGAATATATAGTTTGCTCAAAAAATTCAATAGGATGAAATATTTTAATAAAGACTTAGGACATGGCTGGAAGTTTCTAAGAGCACCTAACTCAGGGTAACTAATATGCATTTTGTCCTCTACATAAAAAAATATTTGGAATGACAGTACAGAAGATTTTGTATTGCAAATTGTACAAAAGGATCTCAAGTACTGAAGAAAAAAATTAATTTATTATAAAATAGAAACATTAGATTTGTAGTAAGACCAAGGTATGCTTGTCATTATTGTTAAAGTATGGAAGACAATTCTCTTGATTCATTTACTTTTCTGTTTGTTAAGTGACCGCCTCCTGGAAAAAAAAGATGAAAAAAAAAATCTGTTCTGCCTTTAACAGTATCTTTGCAGAAAATGCACAAAATAGCACTGTGAATCCAAAGAAATCCCTGCCCTGAAGGATAGAAAAACTCACATGCAACTGGGCTGCTGTGGGCCTCATGCTATAGACTTGTTAGCCATGAAATTTGCTGCTGCTCTCTGCTATTTTGCCTCTAGCTGCTTGTGTGAAATAGGATTAGAAATCTGACAACTAATGAAGACAGTCCAGCAGAATAAAAGACTAGTGAAGAACATAAGTAAAGTAGGCTTAAAAAAAGCTGTCAAGGCAGGCTGCATGCAAAATGTACAGCTTAGTTTAACCAGGGGCTCCTGTTCTGCCATATCTTGGATCCCTATGCCTCTCAAATACAAACAGATAGGGAAATTATATAAGACTTGTGTGACAAGCTCTACAGAAATCAGCTAAATTTCAAAAGCTTAATATCTCTGGTCCTATATCAATATCAGCAAATGTTCCTTCTTTATGGAACTAGTGTGATTTGCATTACCTGATTCTATTAGTGCTAGCTATCTCATGCCTTCCTTGATTTAATGTATGAAAGATTTATGGAGATTTTCAGTAAGCAATCTTTAAAAGTAGAAAAATTAATGTAATATGTAATCACAAAGTGTGATTTTTTTTTCCTTTTATGCTCCATATCAAAAAATTGAATTGTCTACATTTTGCTTTACTTTTCAGTCTGCATTTGATTTCTAACTCAGTTCACTTGAGATAGAGAGCTAATACTTTTCAGTCCTTCTGCTCTGTGATCTTATGCTTGTGAATCTCACTTATTCAGATAGTAGTTCTGAAATTCTGGTGTAACTGGTGACAAGTCAGATCACCATAAAAACACAAATTAATCCGATCCACACATTCAAGCACATGTCGTAGTTCTTTCTGATTTCTTGGGGTTTTTTTTTAATCTTGAAAACACGCAGATAAAGTTTCAAGCAGGAAACATGAATCACACCTACAAAATAGCTTTAGTGATATTATTCTTTAGTGAAATCAATGACACCTTTCTAATGTTTGTATTCAAAAATTCTGAAGGCAATGAAGAAAGCATCAATGCAAATAAACTGTCCTTAATGCTGAGGTGAAATTGAAGTTGATCCTAGACATGTGGGAGTGAAAAATTAAATTTTAAACAGACCCCAGCTAAGGTCTTGATCCTCAAGGATCAGGAAACAGAGTATGAGCCCACGACCCTCATTATTCAATGAATACTTGCCTAACCTGTAAAAGTCCTGAGCCTCTATGCAGTTCCAAATGTTCCCTAATTCTTGAAGGCATTCTTGGCTTGTTGCCTAGATTTTTATCATCTCTCTATGCTGATGCACTAATAGTTGACACAATACCCAAGCACCAATATTGTGTTATTTTATGGACGAGAAAACTGAAGGTCCATGCATATTTCAGACTGGTTGGCATGCCCTTAATGACTGGGGCACTTATGTCAAATCCAAGGATACTCAGTGAGGTTTTGAATTTAGTCACTCTGCCATCATTGACATAATCATGAGCAATCCAGAGGCAGCTTTATTAAAGGAATCATGCACAGCATTTTTAATAGATCTGCAACTGTTTTCTGATTAAAAGCCCTGAGCAGAATTATAAAAACTACTGAGATGACTCCCTATTTTTCATATATGATATAATAAGGTATATATAATATTTTTAAATGTGATACCAAACAAGTTGCATCTGTTGTCCCTTCTTCAGTGATCTCTCCCTGCTGATCTACAAAGCATTCTGATCAACAGCTTCTTCTTTTGACACGATAGAATATGAAAAGACTGCACTAAGAAAGTCTGACTAAAACCATAAGGACATTTTTGAATTAGTCATGTCAACACAGGAAAAGACAAAAACAATCAACTGCCAAGTGGGCCTTCCAACTCTGGAATAAAAGAGCTGGTCTAGAGTACATTAAACAAGTCAGCCATCTTACTGGGTAAAGTTTAGCATCGTGGGCCCAGCTGAATTTTGATCTGCTGTTATGGCTGCTTTCCTGTCCCTGTATCAGCTTTTGTCAAGTATAACTGAGGTTAATAAAGAAACTTTTTGAGAGAAGATTGGCATTGATCCTGGAGCAGGGTACCTTTCCTTTCACATTGCTATGCTCACTAATCAGTGCTAGGAGCCCTCACTCAGACCTTTCATCAATAACAGCTGAGAGTTAGGGGATAGAAAAGGACTGCAGTCAACAGTGAAAACCAATTTATAATGTGCCAAAACAAGTGTATTGCTTAGCCCAGAGGATTCTGGAGTTAAATACAGAGGGAGAAGCTGTTGATCAGAATGTTTTACAGGAGATAGACTCAGAAAGATCACTAGAAAAAAACAACTCACTCCATTTTTCTGGAAGGATATGTATGACCCTGTAAACACTGTACTAAAATTTCAGTTAGGAATAAGGGGCTTGGATCTCTTCAGAGAAGCTGTGCAACAGTGAATCATTTGTATCAACATGCAGAAAAGCTGCAAACCAGCATTACAGTGAATGCCAAATCTATCAGAATTGAGAGACAGAAGGAGCCTGTCACTTGGAAAGACCTTCTGCTGAAATGTAAAAA
>VZTB01002892.1:110113-156372 GCA_013397245.1 Thryothorus ludovicianus | reverse complement strand
CCATGGGCAGGGCCACCTTTCACTAGACCAGGTTGCTCAGAGCTCCATCCAACCTGGCCTTGAACACTTCCAGGGATGGCAATCTAATGAGAACACGTAATTAGCCAATGTCTCAAAATGCACCTACATGTTCTTTCAATTTTGTGCTTCACGCAGCTCTAGAACAAGAAAGGTTTTGTCAACAAAAGTTCATTTAGGAGATCGGACATTATGGTTTTAATTCCATTGGTTTGGAAAATTCCAAGTCAATAACAATTCACTTTTTTTTTTTTTTTTTAATAGAACCCCTGTATCCTGTATTTTTTTCCACTCCTAAAAGTTCCCAGGTTTGACAGACACAGCAATTTATTACAAGGTTACAAGGGTTAGTTTTAGCTCAGGTAATTAATATGTCACAATCTATAGCAATGAGAACTGGGAACACTTCTTGGGTTAAACAGGAATATCATTAAAAAGGAGCACTGTACACACAGATTTACAGCATTGTCTGAATTTTCTACTACTTGAGAGGAGTAATAATAGTGAGTTACCCTAGATGAGACACTTGTACAGGAGCAAGAATATAGGATTCTCTTAATTATGCCAGAAAAATTTATTCTAGATCCTTGTTTCTGTTCCCTAGAAATTGCCTCTCTCACCCACATACTTACAAATATACAGCTGAAATATTTTCTTCAAGACAACTTCTGTAGCTGGCCTACCAGAAAGACATCTTTATGTAAGGGTTTCTGCAATAAGCCCTTTGCCCCTACTGACTAATATCCTTTCCCTGGTAGCAGACAATCTCACTACAGATGCTTTAAGAGCTGAGTGAAATCTCTCTCTAATCTCTTGTATAGCCCCTGATACTATCACCTCAAAGATTTTCCTCAGGTATGTCCAACATGAATTAATTCTGATATATCTAGGAAAAATAAAAGATAAATTCATTCCTTCGACAGTTTATGAACTTATGGAAATATAGATTATTTTTTTTCTGCATCCTTTGGTGGTAATATCTTTGTAAATGCCCTGGTAAATGCCAAATACCTTTACTTTCTGTAATGATGTGTAGTTCAGTATATATAAACCCCATTATAAAAGCCTTTTTATAAAAATACCGATATTTTTGTTGTATCCCAACTGCAATCATTAACAAAAGACTGACTAAAGCTGTGTTAAACACCCTCAGAATCTTTGAAGTGGTTTTAACGTGATTTTCTACAGAACATTGTTCTTTAAAAAAATGCTAGTTTTTAAACATCTGCATTTAATGGTTACTACAATTATAGTAAGGAAAAAGGAAGAGTGAGAATCTTGCATCTTCATTGATGTGGAAAAAAGCACAAAAAGGACTTGATAAACCACGAATAGAAGGCCTGTTGAAATCAGAAAAATGTCTCTGTACGTATCCAGTGTAGTGTTCATCTCCGGCTGCATTTGTGAGATACCAAGAGACCTAATTTGACCTGTTATGCTCTGAAAGATGCACAATTTTTAGGCAGTAGTCTTCACTTCTGCTGTGTCCCAGCCTACTCATGCTGCCTAGAATATCTATAGGTGCCCTAGCTAATCATGAGATGCCTATTCCATACTCTTAATCGTATCCAACAGGTGAAGGTCCATATGTCCATGCCTTCAGATGTGAGATGTGTGTATATATATATATATATATATGTATGTATGTATGTATGTATGTATGTATTCACACACACTTTGTGTTTTAAGATGGATGCCTATCGTTGTCCTTAAAAACAATGCAATAATTGCATTTTTTCTTTTTACAGTTTTCACCAGAAGAGAGTATCTGACATCCTTTTCAGGTAAATCCCTTCTGAAAGATTTTCCCTGTATCTCTGAACAGTTTGATAGAAAGTCACTTGCCATTTTTCACTTTTTTTATACTGAAATTAATTCCCTATTCCTTTAACATCCCTCTCAGAATCCTGAATGACAGACAATTAATCAGTCAAGTCTGACTTTAAAAGCATGACCTGAAAATCTTTCTATTTCAAGTAAAAATACATGTAACTAAAGGATGTAAATTAAAACAGTATTCTAATACAATTTGATATTACCATATATGCTCTTCATGTAACTGTTTACTTACCCTGTGTGACACAACCATTTTTGCCAAAAATGTAGCATTTATGTGACATCTTTAAAAAAGGGAACTTTTGCTGGCAGCTGATTAATGCGTTTTTTGGCTAGCAAAAATGTTACAAAAATCTGTAGTTTTGTGAAGCTAACCCATCAGCAGCAGATGGATGACATCTGAAGCACCAGCCAAATGTAAAGGAATTATAGCAGCAGTAGAGAGGGCTGAATTTTGCCCACTAAGATTACAGACTACTTACAGTTTATATACTGACACAAATAGCAGTGCAGTGTTGCCATAGAAACTTGGAGACCAGTAAAATATTCCTCCAGCTCCTCACCAATGAAGGCACAGGAATACAGAGCTTGGGATGGTAATGAGAGCAACCAGGGGATGATGAATGTGAACTGATTGAGGGTGAGGATTAAGTCAGACCTTAACAAGCCCATAGCAGTGAAGAATGGCTGTGACTTCCCTACTTAATGCTAGGCTATTTAATTCTCTAAGATCTCCCACATTTGTTGACAGGAAAATGCTTTTTTTTTCCCCTTTTTCCTAGGGATTACACTGTCAGACATCTTTTGGATGCTTTCTTAGTCATTTTGTACTGGGTTTACATTTTCAGGACTTTGGGGGAGTGGAATAGGATTCAAAATTGTATAGACTGTAGCTGTAGATCTCACGAAACTGAACTTTAAGAATCAAATTAAATAAAATTAGCTCATTTAAATTAATTTTAATGTCTGCACCATTTAATATTTCCACATAAAAACTGCAAATGAGCTATTGTAATTCTCTGTATCTAGAAATCTTTCTAATTTAATTCGTTTTGTAATTGCATATTCAGGAATTTTACTCTAGTCAAGGTCACAGAGTAAAATTTTTTGAACGTTTGTAGAATCATAGGATGTCCTTGGGTTGGATGGGACCTTAAAAATCATCCAGTTCCAATCCCCTTCCCTTGGGCAGGGGCATCTTCCACTAGAACAGGCTGCTTAGAGCCCCGTGCAACCTGGCCTGTAACACCTCCAGGGATGAGGCTGGAATCAGTTACTGCTGATTGCTTTGAAAATTATAACCCCTCCATCAGTACAGAAACTTAAAGTTTGCTGAAATTTTTGTTTAAAAATGTAAAAAAAAAAAGTCTGTGTCTTTTTCATCAACAATTTTTATGGTATTCTGCAGAGTTTCAAAGATTAGTTGCTATGCCATCTAACTCATCCCTCAAAAACAAGTCCATCTATTGAAGCATGTTAATTTTGTCATCCTAAAGGGTATATGTTGGATTTTCACTATTCAAAATGCTAGCACCACAGTGCACAAGTTGGGGTGTTTTTATATACATAGTAAAGTGTAGTTACCACTCTCCCATAATGTCTGAAGAACAAAGAAAATACACTGCATAATCAATACTACCCTGATTTTCTTGTTTCCAAACATTTGCAGCAACTTAAAAAACATATGCTGCTTTTTAGGATGCAGGCTGGACAGACTGAAAGATTAAAAAATGAAACAGCTGAGATAACCTAGCAAGTGAGAGGCAACTCAGAGTTTGGACTTGTAGGCCAATGGGTAGGACTGGATAAATGCTGCATTAATCACACACCATGTCCAAATGAGTTATCAAATATAGAAATAAAGCAAATTGAGTACTTAATATCCCAATAATCAATGTTTATGAAAACATTGTTTTGATTATGCTGTTTATGTTACCTTGCTGTAGCCTGATCCTCCACAGCAGTCTTTGATTTTTGAGGGGTCACTTGTTCTGATGAAAGGGCAGCCCTGCAACAGGAATGGTGAAAACATACTTAAGGCACAAGAAGATATTTGAAATCATATTGTATCACTTAAATGGTTTATCATTGGAGATATGATATTTCTTTCAGGTGTAACTACAATGAGTTCGCATTGTCTTTGAGAAATTTATATATAAAATATGTATATAAAGAATTATATAAAATTATATAAATTATATAGAATTATATAAAAAAAATAAATGTAATGCTTTAGTTCACTAGATTACCACATCCACTGAGCCTTCTGAAAAACTAATATCCCTAGACTAGCTGTTTTGTTAGTATGGATATAGTAATAAAGCAGAGTTTCTTTACTGTTCAAAAATTGTTTTATTAGTTAAAAAAAAATGTAAAACCTTTTCTCCTACCTAATAGATCTTATTTAGTAAAGACAAACCTTTTATTTAACTAGCAAAGTATGGATTTTTTAAAATCTAAATAAATAAACATTTACACTTTCCTATTTTTCTTTATGTGAACAATCAAATTGCTCACTACAGAGAGCCTAAAATTATGAGTAATTATAAGAAAAGGAGAAGGTGGCAGACAGAGCTGATGAGAGTTATCTGCTTCTTTAGAGAATTTTTCTATTGGTATGGCAACTAAACCATAACTAGTTTAGTAGCGGTCTTAATTATAATTCATGCAGGCCAGTTAAGTAATCTTTTCTTAATTTAGACCATGTGAAATGTACATTTAATTAACGAATTATTTATTTTCTAAAATTAGAGCAACATTTGCAGACACTCAAGTTTAGAGTACTTTGCATCAATTCATCTTAATGCATTCTATTACAAGCCTTTGCATGTGCAGAACTTCTTGATTTAACTTTATTTTTCTTCATGTTGCTTACACCCTCTTAACAGTTTCTTTTTCTTTGCATAGCTCACTCTGTCTCTTTCATTGACTTTAGAGCAGCAGTTGCATATAAAAGAGTATTTGCACTAGCAACATATGACTATGTTGCTGCAAAGCAGCTTTTTATGTTTTATGCAGTTTATTTAGTCTTTTTTATGTTTTTTCAATTTGAGTAAATATCCAATGAAATATTCTAAGCTATATGCAAATAATTGCATTCCTGCAGGGAAGGAAGTCTTCATGCACTTCTGCAGCACTGACTATAGAGGAACCCTCCCAGGTAAATTATAGAGTGTTTGTATTATAAATACATGTAAAATAATAATCAAGGTTTATGCAAAGGAGCGTGTTACATTTCTAAATCTACAAAGAAGCAAGGTAAGACATACGTTGTTGGAGCCTCTGAATTTTCTGAAGTGGTTCTAGAGAAAGAAAAGAGTAAACATTTTAGGAAGCAAGTAGCAAAATGCTAGTATTGAAGCACTTTGCAAGATTTAGATCAATCAACAGCAATTTCTTTTACTTTCCCTTCCTTGCAAGATATTTTCCTTTTTTTTTAATGTAGAATATATGTTTAACTCAAGTAGCATAATACTAAATTCAAACCATATTCTTTATGTCACTAAGACAATCATTCTTCAGTTAACATTCTCTGTTAATCACTTTGATTAATAGTGTTTTGTTTTCGACACAATCCACGACCATAAAACTCAAATACAGTGAGCTACTTATAGTCTTAGCTCCAACTGCAATTCCTTTAAAGTGCTCTCTAAAGTGTGTTTAATCAGCTAGAACTGAGGCAAAGAACTCTGGAAGTTTATACATCATGTTTAATCATAAAAGGCTTGAATTACATCTCAGAATCACAAAAGTGTATAAATAACCCTGACCAAGAAAACTCTCATACCCATGATTGCTGGACTCCCTTCCTGAGGATAGCAGAGCAGTCAGCCATTCCCAAATGTGGAGAAAAGACAGAGCTGACATAGCTTTTTGCTCAGTCTTTAAGACTGATAGTGACCTTTAGAAACTGTGCTTATTAGCATCTATGCATGGCACTTTATTTCCTGAAACTCACAGGCAAGTAAAAGGCTTTCCTTTGATAACTATTTTTAGTTATTGTAGCATTCACAATTTGAAATAGCTTTCACATCTTCAAACCACTTTTAAAAGCTAAACTGAGTAATCATTAAATGCCCATCACTTTTTTACCAGCTGTTCATGATGGCAGCATTGTTAGAGGATCCAGGAAGGGGCATGAAAGCTTCAGAAAGAATATGCCTTTTTTCAGTCTTTGAACTGCGAGACTGGAGGAGTAACTGGATAATTAGTGTTGAGAAGAATACAGGAATTCCAGCTTGCTATAGGAAGCTGGGTGGATGCCATATAGAGCATTATCCTATGCTTTCAAAATTACCATGATCTTAGCAAGATATTGAAATGAAGCGAAAGAAATTCTTCTCAGTTGGCACACTGAGAACATCTAGTAAGGACTGACTTCAAAGAAAATACACTTTAACATCTATAAGCCATCTTTCTGCTGGGTGGAGAGTGACTTTGAAACTTGGCCAAATAGATAGAGGGTAGTAAACATGGAATAAGATTAAAAATAACTGCTAAACTTTTAGCAGTTTTAAGTCTTACAGTGCCAGACATTCCATAAACTCCCTGGGCAATAGTTTACCAAGGTTTCTATCTAACATCACAGTGTATTCATTCATTTTTGTTTCAGTTAATTTTCATCATTGCTGCACAAGACTCATGTTGCAAGTTTCCCAGATTAAAACTAGGGAAGCAGAAGGCCATACTGTAGCAAATAGTGGACATAAGCAAAGACTATCATCAAGGTTTATTTATTAATATTTTAAACCTTCCATATTCTGCTTTTAAATAAGAGCATAAGAAATGTTCCCTGTTCTCTTTCTATTCTGCCAGAAAACAACTTCTACTTCAGAAATAAACATCATTCATCTGCAAGTAACTTTAGTCTGTTCTTGGATACTTTGCTGACAGGGGACTTAGTAGATTCTTAGGTTTCGTTCACACTGATACCCAAAAGGCCCAGGGGTATGCCTGTGATTGTGAACCCAAATTGCACCAACAGATCCCTGCCCTTATGGCCAGTCTCTCTACAGCACATTTGCCTTGAGGCGAATTAATTGGAATAGCCCAAAGTGAAACCATGAAGGAAGAATTGATAGAAAAATTTTGGGAGCACTCACATAACCTCAAGTTGCTGACACATCATATACTCAGGCCCCAGTCAGTGCTGGGCATCAGGCTGCCAAGAGTCCAAACAAGTACTTAGGCACAGGATGCTTTTTCTTTGCATGGCATCTTCTGCATCAAACTCAGCCCATCAAAGAACTGCCCTGCTTTCTTGCTCCTAAAATTAGCTGTAGCCAAGAGTTGGGAAATAATCACTGATACGCACCTTTTGCTTTCCACTGTTCCTGTTGGAGTCTTACTACTTGAAACTGGGGGAGGCAGCCTAGATTGCCTGTAAATTATAATAAATAATTTTTTCAGTATTAGTTTAGTGCTCTAGGCCTGAACAGCATACTGTGAATGTTAGAATAGAAGTGACGTAAAAACACCTGGAATTTTTCTTAAATTATCAGTATTTTCAAGGACTGCATGTTGATACTTTTTAGACCATATTTACAGAAAACTGAATGGAATAGGAAATTATACAGTAATTTTATTTATTGTGAAAAATGTATACTGTGACTCTAGGGGTTTTTTTCTGCAATCTGAGTGGTACAAATAAATGGATCATTCATGGAAAGGGCAACCAGATAAAATGCACAAAGAGTGCCAAGTAGCAACACAAGAAACACAATCAGGCTGTTAGAGGTCACATAAATAGCACAAGCACTTTCAGTTCCTATTTTGTTTGTTTCTTTTTTACCCTCAAAACTATCAATCCGGCAATTGTTTGTGAAGTAAAAACAATTGACCAGAAGCTGTGCAATTCACTGATGGCCTTCCCTATCTTCCAAGAGCCTGAAGAGAATTACAGGACTGAAAACACCACAAAATTCCACCAAACAGATCTGTTAATATAAATATGATGACATTTGCATTTCTACATTTATTATTCTACTGATCACATTTTTACACATTAAATATAAAATAGAAAATCACAAATGAACAGAATTTGCATCTGGGAAGGATGCATAAAACTATGGCTATCACCAGCAGTACATTTTAAATTAAAAATGTATTTAGTTCTACACCCTGTTTCTATTCTTGCCTAGATAATGCTGTGTATCATTCAGAAAACTGTGTGAATCATATGGACTGCAACAGCACAGGGTCAAGTTTGGTAAGAGAGATTTCACAATTACAGTGAACTGCAATGCTTTAAAACTGGACACTGAAAATGAGCACACCAGCTGAGCTAGGGGCTGCAGCCAAGGGTTAGAACCCATTGTGCCATGTCCACCAGCCCCACAAAACTGGCTCTACTGAGATAAAACTTGTAAATCCCATGGAAAAAGACAGAGAATGTAGAAGTTTAATTCTTGAATTAAACTCCTTGCTGAGGAGTTTGAATGTGCTGGAGGAGGAAGTTGGTAATTTTTCAATATAATTATGATAAATGCTTAACACAGTGCTATATATCCTCTGTCAATCAAGCAGTGTGGTAAGGAATACCTCTTTTTCTTGATTGGAGAAGTGACTGCAGTGTTTGTGGGTGCTGCATTAGGAGTCCAAGATTGTCTGTTAAGGAAATATACTTAGTGAGTTAATCTTCAAAAAGAATACAATTTTAAATTATTTTAAAAAAATCATATTTCTGCTATTAGAATGATACAAATGTGTATGTTAAATGGTAAATGCTATAACTATGTTTATATACCCCAAAGGACACAAGATGTGGGAGACCTTAAGGGGTTCTGCTGTTTAGATAGCTGCATTTTTATTTGATATTCAAAGTAATTTCTGACTTCTTAAAATCTTGACTTCTGTACCTACACTTTAGTCTCCAAATGCTGTAATAATATCTTTCTTTTTTTCCATTACATTTTGTTTCTTGTTCAATTATAATGCTTTATGTTATGATATGTTTGTAAAACTAACCTATATAAAATCCAAGACAATGATTTCTCATAAAATTTATCAGGAAGTTATTATCTTATCCTCTGCAATGCTTAATGATAGTAATTGGCAATTCATAATAACAGTAATTGAAGACTAGTGCTTTACAAATCATTTTGCTGCCTGGCAGGAAAAAATATATACAATTTAAGTCTCTCTTAAGTCCCACTTCAGAATTAATTGTTGGTCTTTTAAAAAACCCTCTCCAAAATAAACCCCATAAAATCCAATTTATATCATGCTTCATGTGTCATCATCACCATGATTTACAACATAATGGTGCAAAATTATAATTTGAAAGAGTGACCTCAATTGAACTTTAAATGCCAGAATACTGATTTGCTCTTCAGAGTAGTATCTCAACTCTCCACAAGATGACTTTTAATTGCTGTGCTCTCTAGCAACGATGCTCTGTGTAATTTATTACTGACAGGACTCCACTGACATTGATGAAGGCACAAAGTGATGCATTTGTCCTTTTGTGTTTACAAGTATGGTGGCTGAACTCTTCTGACTTTCATTTCTCAAATGAAAATTTCAATCAGAAAACAGGTGTAAGTTTTTTAGAAAATAATTTTTTAGCTTTGTGGAATTATACAACATACATAGAGTGGCCGCCTTTGAATCATAGCAACTTTTTAAATAACATATCAACAATCTTGTGCTAACTTATTTTAAATTAAAACTGTTTTAAACAAAAGACTGTCCTTCTGACAAAACAAAAGGTTTCAACTGGAAAAAACAGTTAGCTTATAAAAAAAATATTTTCTTTGTTTTGGTACTCAAGTTTTCCACTGGCAATGTACAACAGCATTTTCCACTGAAAGCATTAAATAGAATTTTTTCAATATTCTTCCTTAGAATTAGGTATTGTATTTGGTAGATTTTATGCAGAGAAATCTAGAGCTCTAGAACATATCCACCCTTTTCAAAATATTCTTATTATTTTTTGGTTTTGTATTTAAAATATTGCAAGTATTAAATAATAATTATGCTGAGTAAATGTTTAATCTGAGCTGGTCTCCCTTTTAGACTGTGTGGAGAAATAAGCTTCTTTAAGGCAAATTATTCTTATTTTAATGAAAATATTTTTTTTCTCCTCACCAACTATAAAAAGAGTCTATGATAATTTAGATTATCCAGAAGTCAGGTGGTCAAGTGAAGCCTACATGAGGCCATATGCCATACAAATAATTTCTTTTTATAATCTTGATATGTACATGAATTCTAAAGTTATAGTAATAAATAACACTTAGATGATAATGCATGATAAATTATATATAATAAATTATAATGTATAATACTTAGGTGACAACATTGCTGAAATTCATACCTGTTGTTTTGATTATGGTTCAGAGTTGGTGACTTATTTATTTTATCAGTATCACTTCTGGCTGGAATTCTGTCAGAAACATATGAATTATTTATAAAACACACTCTAATTTTTTTTAAAAATCCATTTTCAATAAAATTAAAAGATGGAGTATCATTTTGCCCTGTGTACTGATATCCCAGTATTACAACTATCCCAGTATCACAAAAGGTAGAGAATAGAAGCTGAAATTATATAAATGTAATGCATTATTATATGAAGATTCTAAGTAGCTCACTGAAAGTTCAAACAATAATACTATATTAAACCTCACTGATACTAACAATTTATTACAACTCCTTTGAATTAGGTCAAAATAGCAGAAAGAAAGCAATGTTTAGTGAAGCAGTACACACAGAACTATTGCCTTTTTCTCTGCTTCACCATTCCTAGAGAGATGCAACAGTCTTGTTTTATTAAGAGATTTAATAGATCAATGTGATGTGAAAATAATCTAGTGCAAGGTCCCTGGCAAAGCATGGTATTGACCTACAGGAATAACTTCTATCAAAGAAGTTGGATGCTTTGTCCTTAAACTGCTTTCATTAAGCCATGAAATTTACATGAAGAAACAACCACATGATTTTTTCAAGCCCTTTATGGATTCTACAGTTTCTGCCTAAAACCCTTCAAAACTTTCACAGAAAACACCATGTAGCTATCATAGCTGAAGCAGATTAGATTCTCATTTTATTCCAGCTTACTTCCTACATATGGAATATTCTTTAGTAAGAACAGAGGTCCTCTGAAAAGTTTAAATATAAAGTGATGTAGATTGAAATAGAGGACAAATACTATGTTGAGAGGGTTATTGTAAATATTTGATTAAATCAGCGGAAAAACACCTTGAGCTACAACTTATATATAAATTATTTTATTTTAATTATTTATTCTCATCTATAAACTGAAGCTATGGATGCAAAATAATTAATTCTAGAACTATAATCTGATATTACATATAAAATATTTTTTTATCTTCCCTTCAAGCAGCACAGAATACTGCTGTGTTTAATGAAAAACCTTCCAGGGAGTTCCAGCGAGGCACAATCTGCACCAGCGTAATGCTCTGTGTCTTTTGCAAATCTTAAACGCAGTTTTGCAAAGAACCCTCTCCTGTCAGGGCAGGTAGGACTGCGCCAGCAGCTACAGTTGCTGGGAAGGTCACTAGAGGTCTCACTAACCCTGCTGGCATTGCTGCGGATGCAAACCCGAGCGCTCCCTCTCATTCCCCACTCGCCAGCCAACCAGCATTTCTTTCACATTTCATCGCGTGTTTTCAAAATTCCAGCACAATGCTTTACATAGTATCGTACTTTCTCATTTTAAAGCCTTAAAGCTTCCATCTGACATCCTACTCCATTGCTGCCCAATGTAGCAGAAGCTTTAAAAAAGAAATGAAAGAAAGGTAAGCATTGTATTAACTTCTCCTTGAAAAACTTTGAAGCTCCTGATAAGGAATCAAAAAAATATCCTCTGTTCACACCAACAACGCTGTCTGCAACTGCCACCCCTGGATCAGTGGTCCATTTACACATTTAAAGTTTACCTGAACCAAGTTAAATTTCTGGCTCCATAGTATCCTGTGGTGGTGACTCCTACATTTAATATACGCATTAAAGGAAAAATAACTGTTCTCCTTTCTTCTTTCTCCTTTCCCCTTTCCTTTCCTTTTTTCTTTTCTTTCTCTCTCATTGTTTCATTTTTTTTTCTTAATTCATTACCCGAACATTTATCATCTCCTCATTCTTACAGTGCATCAAACAGAAAATATTCTTTAATTACTCCGTTTCCCTATATTATTCTTTTCCTAGCTGAGGACTTTTTGTCTTTTCTGACATTTTTCATATGAGAGCTATTCCATCCTTACTCACCTTCCTCTTTAATTTTTGTATTTCTGGTTCTATTGTAGTTTCCTCACATCAGTGAACTGATGCATGCAGTGTTCCAGCTGTGGAAAGCAGGTTCATACCCCACACTGCAATGGTTGCTGGTTTGCTCTCTGATCCTTTCCTAGTAATTTCTATCATTCCAAAGTATTAGATTATTAATAAAGCAAACAATTAAAGTATGTAATTTGCTTCTGTCTCCTCTATCCAGATCTAAGTGCTATAGTTGCAGTTGGGATTTAGAGTTTCTGGAAGCTATTCTAGACTTAGACTATTCTTAGACTTAGGATCAGTTAGTACATGGAAAAATAGCAATGTAATTTTTATTCCTACCTGATTTTTAAGGTTTCTCCCATCTTTTGTCAAATAGTTTGTTAATTCCTAATAATATTACTGCTCCCTCTGAGAGGGATGTTCCCCACTTTGTACAATTTTTATTTACTCCTAAAATCCTTTCTTGATATACTTTTTCATCAGTTGCGTATTAAGAACCCATTATGTTAGACATTTGTGTGTATGAAAAGACAAAGACAGTCAGCTTACAACCTGAAATAATTAAGATATTTCAATACCTCAGCATAAACCAAAAAGACATGGGAGTACAAAAGAACAGTGCTCCTCAGTGACCCTGAAGAAACTGGATTTGTCCTATGATGTCTGAATTAGCAATCAGGGTTTGAGGCATGAAAATCAAGCTTTAAAAATTGATTTGAAGTGAGTGGCCATCTGGATAAATGGAACAGAGGTGATATATGCTACTTGGATTTCCAAAAAGCTTCACAAAAGTCTGTTTTAAGTGTTCTAAAGTAAACTGACCTCTCATGGGTAATAGAAAAAAAACTGCTTAAAATATAAGAAAGGTTTGAAATAAATGGCAAGTTTCCAATGTGGGAAGGAGAGATCTGTACAAAACCTGTTTCTTCCATACGTTCATGAATTATTTGGAAAAATGGAAAGTAGGATGATGTTGTTTGCCAATGTCATTACTTCATGATAGTCAAAACAAATGGAGACTGACAAAGCTTTTCAGAAGTCATCTGCTAACATGTCAGATTTCTAAAATGGCAGATGACATTCACTTTTCTTGGATGCAAAGTAATGCCTGCCAAGACAAACAATCGGTCTCTGAACCAGCAATTATCACTCAGAAAAGAAATCTTGGAATTATATAGATAATGTTGTGAAAATTAAAACTCAATTCTTAGCAGCATCAAAAGAGCAAACTCAATATTATGAAGTACAAGGGGAGGAATTGCAACCAAAACAGAAATCATCGTTATTACTCCTCTGTGTATATATGAAGTGTGCACCCATCTTAAATACCTACATGGAGATTTGGATTCCCAGATCAAAAAAACTAATATGGAAATAGAAAAGAGCAACAAGTAAATTTAAGTTATAGAATGGCTTCCTCATGATGAGTGAAGAAATAGAGCAGCATTCACTGGGCTGTAGAAGAATAAGCAGGGTGATGATACCACACAGGTCCCTAGCCTATTCTTTTTCAAACTCCTGCAGAGAAAGTAAGTTTTATGTAACAATTTTTCATTGTTTCTTACAAGAAGAGAAAGGATCATGGAAAGTAACACAGTGCTAAAACCCAACTAAATAAAGTGCCCTTTTCCCACAGTGTGCATTTAAGTGCTGGTTCTCCATAGCCTCAGCATATTCCAGATACCAGATTTTAATGGTGGCTGGATTTTGAAGATGTAGCACAGAAAGAATCAGCAAATACAAGCATGGCCAGGTCTTAAACCAGCAGAGATCAAGGCTGAGCAGAATATTCAAATTAAGCACCTGTATGACAAGCATGGCTGATACTGATCATAGTACTTGCAAAGAACTGTGGGTATAGCAATGTTGTGCTTAGCTATTGGAGATATGACTTTGGTTTAGAGTTTGAAAAGGAAGAACCTGGGGAGGAGTGATTATCAGCTGTGGAAAGATACTTACATTTATGAGAACAAGAATACGCAAAAAACAGGTACAAAAAAAAAAAAGACAAAGATATCAAAAGAACCTTTTTTCAAATCACATTTTCATTTGTCTTATTGAAAATTTGTGTAAAAATCATTCAAAGTCTTTACTTAGATGCTTAATAAATAAGAAAACTTTAAAAAAGCACTGGCTTTATTCGTGCTTATATTTTTAAGACCTCTCACGGTATGACAATCACAACATACAATACATCCAGAAAAAAAGCCTTACCTGTCCAAGGTGGTATCAGATCTGTATCGTCCAAGTCCAGCTTTCTGATCTTCCTTTTCATTTGTGCCACTGCTGTAATAAAAAATTTAGAAATGCCACTTTGGTCACTGATTTTATTAAACAACCCATCATTAATATAAGAGTATCTATGTCTCAGATTAAGGCATCATACAGGATTTTAGACCATCCAGGTGTCAACAGGTCTAACCCTGGAACCACTGCAATGATCAATTATTATCTGACTGGAGCCAGATTTACAGTGAAAATATGTATAGACTAAAACTGTACAAAGCAAGTTCTTTGCTTTGTTCATGATATTGTAAAAGGATACCCAGTTTTCTTTGGTAATATAATTAAAAAGGTGTTCACATACTCTACTATACCTGTGGAGGCTGTCTTGGGATTTGTATTGGTTTAGCACAGCCCTTCCATAGTTTTCATCAGCACTTCAAGCAAAAGAAAAACAATGAGTATTAAAAATAGGTAACATTTTCTTGGCAAAAGATTTCTGTCTTCAATCAGATTCCACAGCTGTCCACTATCACTGTAACTGCACCAGCTGCAGAACTCTGCAGTAGAAAACTCCAGACATTTTGGAGTAAGAATTCTCTCTTTCTACAAGCTATTCAGGGGCCAGATAATGATAACATAGTACCAAGGCATTGTTTCTGCTGTAATTTAAGTCCTAACTTACATTATAGTAAATTTAAACTGATTCTGACTTAAGTTTCTTAAAAGAACTTGCGAAGATTTATGATCTTGCTTATCAAAAGAAAAAGATCATAGTATTGCAACTAGACACGGGAAATGTGGGATTTTACTTGTAGGGCAGAACTTCATTACATAGCACTCAAAAGCCCCAATGAAAAACAGTCAGTGAATATTCACCAAACTAATACTTCCAAAAGGCAATCAAGATAAACAAATAAGAGTGATTGATTTCCCTTAATTCTGGTTGATACCATCCATGCAAAAGTAGATGATCAATGCAAAGGTACATGGCATACTGAACTAAATATGGAAGAAATGCATTTCATATTTTTCTTACCTTTCCTCCTCAGGCCTCTTCTTTATCCAGCTGTTATCTTGCAAAAGGGTCCGTCGTTTATTAATATCATGAGTAGCCTGTTGCCTGCTTTTAATTGCAACAGAGGGGCTTTTCTTATCTGGAAATGCAGAGAAACTTGTCTTGAAAATGAATATGTAGAAAAACTTTGGAAACCTAAAGTACTATTACACAGATTGAAATAGGTAAACTTTTAATACAGATTGAATTTTCAGCTATCAAATCTGTTTAATCCAAATTGCTTCTTGAAAAGTTTGTAGCTTCACTTTGAAGGGCCTGCAGAAGCCCAGCTTAGCAAACTAAATTCAATTTCATCCTTAATATGAAACTGCTTCACCTGTTTCTAATGTGAAATACATTTCATAGATCTGATAAAGGAATTATGACATTTGCATACCACAGTAATCACAGGAAAGTGAAACTAATGGATCCTGTTTCCTGGGGTGTTGTCTGTGGGTTTTGTATTTGCAGATGTGTGACAGGATACAAATTTTGAATGAAGGCTAATCTTGAGGTGACCACATGGCCTTTTAACTACACCCAGCTCAAAATATGTGGATTTTCACATTTCTCAAAGAGTCTCAAAGACTCCTTCTGAAGCTTTTTCATCAAAGGCTGAATGAATAGAGTTTCTTTTCTAGTCAGCTACTTAGTTTTATTGAACTTTAATTAACACAATACCTTTACATCAAATTTAACTGAAATTGGTGTATAGTTTCAAAGGTTATTGGGAGAGACAGACTGACATGCTGAACAAGTATGGAAGCCTTACTTACTTTTGAAAATAATCTAAAATATCTTTGGCCAACAAGGCTGATATTTAGTGTGATAGGAAACCACAGTATGATATTCACTTGATTTGCGAGAATATGGATTCTTCTCTATATTAGAAAGCTGATGTTTATCTCCTTTGGTTTTTCATGAAGATTCTGGCCCTTTTTTCAAGTAAAAATATGCAACAACTATTGTTTAGTATTCTCGGTCCTCCTAAGTTTCATAACACCCACCTGTTTGAGGTAAGAGGAAATACTGATGTGATATTTTAACATGGCCTGTTAAAATGCCATGTTAAAGAAGAAGTAGAAGTTCAGACTGAATAGAAATTCCATCTTTTTAATTGCTATATTTGTACAAAATTTTTCCAGAGAAGAGAGGGTGAAATATTTAATATGAAAAATCTTTGTTAATTCAACCAATTAATAAAAAAAGAATTGATGAAAAATACAGAGGATCTTGTGCTTTCCTCTAAAGACCCTCATGGTTTTCTCCATTAATTTCTCACTCTCTGAGCATTCATGCAAAAGTATTTTCAAATTTCAGGGGACGTCACTATCTGGTGTTTAGTAATTAGACTGTAAATATTGTGTGTAGAAAGCGCACACACTCCAGAGGAAGCACATGCAGTCAGTAATATGTCATTCGTCAGAGCTGTGTTTTGGCATTCTGCTCTGATTTCTAAGAAAATGTACTCCTTGCATTAAATACAAGAAATTCCTCTGTAGTGATAACATTAAAAAATGGCAAACAGCTACAGTGAGTAGAAGACCAAATTGTAATAAAGCAGCAAAACACTTATCTTAAGTGACAATGGCCAAGAGGGAATTTTTAAGTACTTTTTTTTGTTAAAGTAGATAAAATAGTTAAAATTCTGTAGAAAGAATAAAAGGAGATCTGTAAAAAGATGTAAAATTCAGTCTAAAAATGTATATATGTCTGTAATTCAACCTGTGCCTGTTTCAATTCCCTATAGATATGTCCATACTGCCAAGTGAAAGAGAAGGAATGAAAGGTTTGGACTCATCACTGATGTTGCCTAGTTGCAAATATTCTCTGGTTCTGTGTTGGACTTGCTCTCTCCAAGACTGAGGTGCTAGAGAGGTGGAAGATGTTTTAGAAGCCATGGCTGTGATAGCAAAGATGTGTGCTTCTGTCTCTTGGCCTTGATACCCAGGTTTGGCTTTCTTCTTTTTAAAGCATTGTAGATCCACACATTTGACAAATGACCGGGGACAGGAAAAATGCTGTTTGTAAGAATAAGCTGACAATCACGATAGATTAACAAAAATTAATCTATCCTCACTGCAAGGATTCTGCATCAGCCTGTTCCCTGTCTATTAAGCTATTTTTTTTTCTTAAAAATATTTATTAAAATCTGACTTTAAAGACTTCAAAACAATGAAGGCATCCCAGGCTTGTCTGAATAGCTCCAGTGGGTCATCAAAAATCACATGGATTTCTCAGAATTCATGACTTTTTAAATGTCTAAGTGTAAAGAATGTTTCATCAAACCTTGTATAAAGGTGGTAGACAAGGAATACGTATTTTTTTCTTGTCAAGAAACACTTGACAAGTGTTTAGCAGATTAGCAAGCAATCTGCCAATGCCTGAGGCCCTGGGCTAGCAGAACAGTACTCATTTCTGGCCTAATGAATTTTCTCCTGAGCTTCAGCTAAAAAATTAAACATAGATCTGATACAACAGATTAGGTCACACGAGCACAGGCAGATGCAGCTCATCCCTGTCTCTATTTGACAATAAAAATTTATGTCCTCAATACAGTAGAGCCAAGCAGCTCCCTGCTGTGTCAACACTGGTGCACTTAAGCCTGGCATCTCCCACCTGAACCAGGTCCTCATGCATCTTAAAACCTTTCAGTCTATAGAAATATTTATGAGATTCAGGAAAATGGAATATTTCATCATGTTTCTAGTTTGCCTCTGGTTATTTCTCTGCATAGAAAGCATATTCCACTCCCCCTCGAGTTTTATTTCCCCAGAGGAGCAAACCATCCCATCAGACAATGATTAAATAATTTTTCTCTCCCCTTCTCCCGTTCTACTTTTCCTCAATTTCTCCTCATTTTCGCTGTGCGAGTCAAAGAGACGGAGCTGAGGCCAGCGGATGTTCCCGCTGCCCTCGCAGCCGCCTTGCTCCCGTGGGTTTTCCGTGAGCTCCGCACGGCCCCGCCGCGCTCCCCCGCGCTCCGCTGCCCGGGGATGCTCGGACCCGAGTCCCTGCCGGCCACAGCCCGTGCACAGCAGCGGTGCTCGGGCACCTCAGGCGGCGCCAGGGGCCCGCATCGCCCTCCGCCCGTGCCCCGTGTGGGGCCGCGCCACGGCCACCGAGAGGCCGGGACAGGAGGGGCCGCGCCTCAGCCCGCGAGCGAGGGCCGGCTCGGCATTACCGCTCTGATTCGGAGACTGCTTCCGAATGCTGAAAGCTGACATTTGTGCCGGGGGATCGTTCCGTCCTTCGGCGGGAATCTAAAAGAAAACGTGACAAGGAAAAGGAAGTGAGCATTGACAGCAAGATTAGGAATCAGCCCCAAGGACAGGTGAAGTTTGTTGTCCGCTTCGATCATCTTCTTGCCCAAGTTTAGTCGGACAGGCTGGGATGGCTTAGGGCCGGCTGCAGCTCTCCTCAGAGCGAACCTGGTGGCTTTTCCCTGCCTGGTGACACCTGTGTGCATTCCTGGCCTGCCCCTCTGCCCCTTCCCCGCTGGGAGCTGCTTCCCTCAGAGCACTTGGTGTGGTGAGAGCCTGCAGCGGGCAAGACGGGGTGCAGAACAATGAGCTGAGGTGATAAACTTGTGCGAAATGGTATCAGTGCCTGGCACAGCACCTGGAGCACAGGTGAGCCCACCCAGCCCTGCTAACTCTCTCACATTCAGTGGCCAGCAGGACAGAAAGGAGTTCTGCTGCTCTGCACAGTTCTCCAGTCACCGACTTCTTCCCTTACTTCAAATCAGGTTTAAAGCCTCCAAGACTGATGATCTAATTATATAGATGTATGTAGGTATGTATGCATACAGTTTGGGACTTGAGCCACTCAAAAGATTTCATGTTTAGCTCTTACACTGGATTGTGAATACCAGCTTTCGTAGAGAAAGCATCAAGCAGAACATAATGACATTTAGATGTCAGAAAATTCTCCCTTAAGTTAAAAAAGGCCCAAATGCTAACCCTGACTTAAAAGTTTGGGTAAACCTGACCCTCTTTAGCAAATGCATGCCTTTTTGTAAAGCAGCATTTTCCAAGAGAACAATGTTGTGCTGGAAAGCTCACAACCAGCTCCACTGTCAGGCTGCTAAAATTTACAGAAGCACCAGAAAACTGTTTCTATGACAGAAGCAGTCCTTAAAAATCAGAAATATTCCTGGTTCTCTGGATGACAGCGATATCCTTTTTATTCTTTTTGCAGATGTAAAGTGTATTGCTCACTCACCTAAAATAGAGTGGAGACACCAAGGCCTGTGACTCTTTACTGATGGAAGGTGAGGATTTTGGATTCTGGCAAAAGCTTAAGAATAATGCTTATACTGACAATAAAATATCGTGGATGCCACTATGGATTGCACGTAGAACAGATTTTTTCTTTTCTATGCTTTTGCTGGTCAACAATTACTAAAAAAAGCCTATGATAAAAAAAACCCCACAAAAATAATCCCAATCTCACCCAAAAAAAACAAACAAAAATTAGCCTCCCAAAAAATATCCCAACATAAACAAACAAGCAAATAAACAAAAAGAAGTGTTAAACAACTAGAGATTTTTTTTTAAAATATATAAATATAAAACTAATACTGGAGTTCAAAGTCTACATGTATCTTATCCAGTCATGAAATTCCAAATATTTCTTAAAGTTTAAAATTCTGGCATTTTGAATGGCTCTCACCTGCATTCCTGTTTTTAACCTTAGTTGTTGATATCAAGCAAGCACTGGCAGAGTGTGTGTAGAAAACATGTGACTGCTGGATCTGGTTCCCACACAATAAAAAAATGCTCAGGGCTATGGTGAGCCTTTTTCATTTTGCAATAGGTTATAAAATACCTTTAAAAAATATTTATATGCTGTTTTAAGCGTATGTGAACTGAATTTCCTAGAAACTGTTCAGGTAGGTTATCAAGCAAACAGTTTTTTCAGGTAGTTACCACTTTCACTATAAATTTTCCTGAAATGTCCCAGCATGACAGAGAGGTCTCTGATTTACACTTTCACCTTAGGTACAGCTGGATATCTGATGTAGTCCGTCCCAGGATAGTAAAAAGTTTGATGTTTCAGTATATTTTCTAGCAATACAAACTGGCAATTCTTCATCTCAAGAAGTAATAGTTTGTATAGAAGAATTTTGGATTTATTTTCTATTAAGTACTTTTACAGCCATTTCCTAAGGGAAATGAATGATACAAGTTTGAAAAAGAAGACTTCTGTTGTGAAAATTAAACCAAATGAAAAGCAACAATAAAGAGGTTTGCAACTCCTCTTGTATCCGTGAGAGCTCAGTGTGTTTCTTTCATCCTCCAACATTTAATTAAAATTGTGTTTTTTGTCATCCTATATTATTTTTTTAATATTTTTTGCGCAAAACAATATTTCTGTTGCACATGTGTACAGCATCCAGAATAAACTGCTGCATAGTGTCCCAACCCAAAAGCAATATGCATAAATGAATAGAAGAAATAGATACACTCCCTTTTACAGTCAACACTGAAAATGTGCCAGCTATTCTGAAATTTTAAACCCAGGCATTTTAGTCCTACAGAATGCTGCCATTTTGTCCTTAAGGCTTTCTTCTTACCTCTGAACTTTCAAGTTGTATATCAAAGATTAATTAATTAAAACTTAAAACACAAATTTTAAAAAAAATCTTACTTTAATCTGTAGCACAGACAATCAGGAATTATCAGAGTAAGATTTAAATTTTAGGATTTAAAAATGAAAAGAATCTTACATAAAAAGGCAGAATAGCATCAAAGCATTTTTCCTTGGTCTTCACTATTTTGAACTCTGTGTGTGAAAGGACAAGGGGAGTGGACAAGAGATTATGAGGATCACATTATTTTAAAAATATCAACTCATGAAGATCTGGAACTGTCACATTATTCATACAGGTCAGTGAGCAGCTCATTTTCAGACCACAGTGAGATAAAAAAAGAGTTTTTAACTTTGTAAATGAGATTGTGAGAAAGCAGAGTTATAGCTTTCTATACTATGCTGTAGTAGTAAATTATGCTCAGACATTCTTAATAAGATGTCAACCACCAAAGCAAAACAACTCAGCTGGAATGCAAAACAAAAACAAACAGGAATGCAACTCCAGTGTAATTTGAATTTAAAAACAGCGTCAGGAAACTCTAAACGAAAATTAAAACTGCCCTGGCCAGTCCAGTGAGCAGCTCCCAAATGGTTTTAAGACATGCTAGTCTTAGATTCAGACCCTGAAACACTTTATGGGAAATACAAGCATAATCTAAAAGAAATTCAGAAAAAACTTCAGACATGGCTTCAGGGCAAGTCAAAAGTCCATCTAACCTGGCAAGAAATTACTCCAAAAGCAGCACAAGTCTCCAACACTATTTTTATCACAAATACCTATATTTACACTTCTACATCTCCTTTTCATCTCCTGCAGTGATTGATCAGCAGAATACCTCAGGCCTGCCTTAATTTCCAAAAGCCAGACCTTCTAGTTTTCAGATCATCTGAACACACCTATTCCTCCATCACAGAGTCCTTTTGCTTTCCTTCTGCTCTTGGCTGTAGCTGTCTATGTGATTAGGCTCCACACATATGCATTGCTGTATTTAAAAAAATACATAATAATAGAAGCATTTCTTGTAGGATTCCTGTTTTCCACATCACACCGAACTAGTTCCAACAAAAAACATCTTTGTTCTTTGGCTTCTAGCTATGACAATGATTAAGACCTTAATCATAAGTAGTCAGTTGATATGTATTTTGCTTCTAATAAAACAATATTAATTTCCACAGCTTGGAGGCAAGAAGCCTCTGCATTATCATCAAACTGTATAATAAGGAATCCAGCATAGAAAATGTTGAAGGAGTGTCAAGAGAGATACCTTTTCTTCTCTTAAAAGTCAAAATATTTTGTTTTGCACTGAGGTTTTTCAAATAAAACATTGCCAAATGCAAATGCCTAAAAAGTCAAATTTCCTGCTATTATTAATGAACTGGGTGATACAAAAAGTGGTAGCTGAACATCTGATTTAAAAAAGGAATATTTCAGAATTTTTCTGTCATCCAACTTCTTGTGCTGTATTGCTAAACCAGCCTCAGTTGTAGAGAAGTTGCTGAGATTGGCACATCCTCATGAACCACCAGCTGGAACAAATGGGTTTCATACTTGGTTCTACACAACCACAGCTTGCTGGCCACTGTTTGCTACATGACCTTCAAGTTCCAGCTTTTTGAAAGCATCTTTGCCATGTGAAAAAGAAAGGCCTATACTTCCTTCTTTCTTTATTTCAAATATGAAGCTTGCCACCAAAATTTCATCTTCTTGAAGAACTATTCTGCTCTGAAGTAAGCCATTCATTATCTTGTGAGCAGCCAGAGCTCAAAATTTTAGAGTCATTCCATTAGAACTGAAGAATTCAGCTTTACTTTTTGTTTTGCTTTCTTTTCCTTTGTAAATTTTTCATTTATTTGAGCTGAATTTAGAGAATACGATGGTTTAAAGAAAAACACATTAGGTCTTAATCACAGTTATAAAACACACAACAGTGTTTCCTTACTTTCAGTATACAACTTTCAAGTCAACAACTTCATTATTTTCTTCATAATTTCTGTTAAATATCGTGTGAACAAGCAACTGAATAAAGTAATTCTGACTTGATACAGGATAAAGATTTCCAAGACTTATAACTTAAACACTGGGGACACACATAATTGCAGCTGCTGAAGGGTTCTAGACAGGCACCCATAAGTATGTGAGGTAAAATCTTTCTGGTTTGGAAGTCAATTCCACTTTTGCTGTTGTCCATAGCCATCCTTCCTCCCCTCAGATAACAGTGCTGTGACTGGGCTGTCAGATCTGCCTACCCATACTTGCACAAATAAGAATTGCCTGATTGCAGATAAAGGCTGTTTTGCAAATCACCATCACAGCCTCATTCAAGGCTGTACAATCCTTCATACATCCAAATTTGTTATTACAGACAAGAATATTATCTCTTCAAATAGCCTTAAAGGTCCTTCCTGTCAGGTGCAGATCTATATGCATAACTGATGCTCTCATTTCTTCCCTGCCACCAGTAACATGGTTTTGTTTGGCAATTAGTTAATCTTTCTGACCTTTTGCTGAAAACTGCATCTAAAAATTACTACATTTATTTTATGGACATTAAACAATCACAAAAACGTGTTCATAAACAGATTTTTTTTCAGGAGTTACACATCAGAGAAATAGCCATATAATACATTTGTGAACTTCTAGAAATAACACATCGTGTTTAAATATTTTACTCTACTGTTTTGTCCACAGAACTAATAACACAGAAGAGTTTACACAGAAAACAGAAATAACTTGTGTATTTGTGCAAGAAAGAAAACAGGCAAGGTAGGACTAGAGACCACGTGAATGTATGACAGTAATCATTCACCTATTTGTAGCTGAAAGAGCTCTCAAAACTGGTTTTTCAAGATGTGGGCGGAGAAGATTCTGTTTTGAAAGAAGCTTTGGAACTGTCACTAATGTAAAATCAGCTAAATCAAAATCCAAATTTGTATGTATTTTCAAATTAGATATACACATTCAGTTTTAAATATAGTTTGGTTTTTTTTAATAGAGTGTAGAAAAGATGGTGATAAATTTTTATTTTTTCATTGAGCTCTGTCATTCAATTCATTAGATTTTAATGAAGAACTCTTCCTGTTTATACATGTGTTCAGGTTATTGTATAGATAAGTCCTTGCATTAAGGTAGAATGGGCATTTTTGCAAAGGTGAAAATGAAAGGTAGCTGGTCTTTTAGGTTTGTTTGTTTTTCCAAAATAATAAACTTAAAGATAATTCAAGAAAATGAGAAAAGAGTAGATACTCATTAATTTTAGAGAAAAAATCCAAATAAAGGAAAAAAAAAAGATAAAATGAATCAAAGAGCAAAAATTACATTAAAACATTTTCATGAAAAATAGTCTGAACAGTGAATTTATCATCAGAGAATTATCACTAGAATAAAATACAATTTGCAATATAATATAAATAATGAAATAATTAAGATGGTATGGACAGAAGAAGTCAGTAAGGTCCTGGGAATCTAAACACCTAAACCGTAAAATTTCCAGAGCTGCATTTTCATAGTCAAGTTCTTCATACATCTTGAAAATCGGTCCTAAACTGGACATTAAGAAATCACAGAACATCTGAAAATGTCGGAGTTCCTCTCCATGGTGGGAAACAGTACAAAACCAGAACAGTAAACATCCTTACCTAGGTATGGTAGAAGTTAGTGTCCTAGCGTGGCTCAGTGTGGTTAGTCAGCCTGGAAGGAAGGCACAATCACAGCAGACAGAGAGCTGAACTGTTCTTCCCCATCCAGCTGTCTGAAAAGTCAAGAGATTTCTCCCTCAGAGGCTGAGTCACTTAAGGAGGAGGTAGGAGGTGTGGAAAAGGGTGGCACCTTGTAGAAATACCAGATCAATTAAGAGTACGGGTGAGCTGTTGTCCTTCTGTGCTTGCTGCTCTTTTCAAGTGCAGTAGGGTTGGGTTTCACAAAATGAACTGCCTTCACAAACAGAAAACCAAGTAATTACCATTTGGAAAATTATACTAGAGTCATTTGGATTTTCCACAGAAATATGTGTTGCAGAGTTTTAGGGCTGCCTCTCAGCTGCAGAGTTGCAGGTGTTTACACAGGTGAACATGATTTAGTACTGTATTTCACCAAAGAGAATTTCTGCAGAAGTGTTACGTGGCGAACACACCCTGGGATCTGGTCTGCATCAAGTACTTGCACCGTTTGGGTATGTGGGCAGAGGCAAAAGATCTGGGGGGAAATCCCTCCCACATAGATCTTGTTGCAAGTCTCTCTTATCTCTGCACATTTGCATTCTCCTTCAGTACTGCCAGCAATAAACAAAGGAGGGAAGAACTTGTGTTCACTTTTCTTTTTTTCTTTCTTTAAAATGGATTCAAATAAGTTCGTAGGCTAAGAACTGCCTTATTGATTGTAAATACAGTAGTATGAAATCAATACTTTTCTTATAGGAATACTGTATACAACTCCATGCTTCTGTTTAAGATACAGAGGCTGGCTTTAATGTATCCTATGCAAGCCCACCTTATTTTATATTTGGGGAACTTTTGTAATGGAATATTACAAAAGAGGTTGTTTAGTAAGATGCTGGCCAACCTTTAGTCTTATTGTCTTTTATGAAAATTAAGGATTTCTTTGAACACATAAAAAGCAAACTGACATGAATTAACTCAGTAATGGCCTGTGTTTTTGTTCATGGTTACCTTTTCATAGGCTTGGTACTTAGTAGTATGAAGCTGTTCTCCAAACATTGGTTCTTTCTGATAATATACAGCAGATGAAGCAGAGCAGCAGACAAGAAAATACCACATATAAACTATTGACTACCACAAATCTCAGAATTAATGAATTCAAGCAGGCACACATTTCTAAATTTTGTACATCTCGAATTCAGATGCTACATGATATGAATTTGTTTTCATTTTCCATTCAACCAGACAACCCCCACTTGTAAATCAGAGATACGTTTAACCTGTCTCACAGCACTGCCTTCTTTAGCCAAAGCATTTGAGAAACACAAACAGAGATGCAAACAATACAGTCTGGAGAAGTTAAATTGATATTTTCCTGTATTGATGGCCTTTGAATGCAGAGAAGAAACTGTGGGGCAAAGCAGGCCAGTTCTGCTACGCAAAATAAGCCCAAGGCTTATTCTAAGGCAGTCCATGCTAAGACTTTGGTGTCTGGTGTGACAGAATAGGCAGTCTGTAGGAAGATGCATACATATGAAATTCCAACAGTGGTACTGACCTCAGCCTAGGAATAAAGCAGGCCAGCTATATTTTAGTGACTGGTCTGTGACAACCAGTATATTCATCGGATGGTGAATTTTTGGTGTTAGCTATGCTGATTGCTTAATATTTCAAAGCTGTAAAAAATAAACTTTTTTAGACGAAAGCAAATCTGACTTACTGATAAACAGTCTGTCTCATTTTCTGTATTTTAACCACATGCAAGCATTGTTCCTAGAGGAAAAAGAATGTATGATGCAGTGCTGTGTATCATGAATTGAACAGTTTCAGCATGACCATAACAGTGAAAATTATCTGTAACTATTTTCCATGAAAAACTTCACATGAAAAACTTCTGAAGAGATTCAGCTTTCAAAAATTCACAGGAACTCAAACTTTGCCTCTGGATCTCAGTGTAACAAGTAACACTCACAAATCCAGTGTGAACTGTTCTGCAGTCACATTTCAGTTTTCTTTTAATTCTCTAGTATAATGTCCATATTAAATTGAAGAAAAGATGGAAGTGAAATACAGCAAAATGTGATTTCTCAGACTATTTCAGAACTTGAATTATATCTCCCTTACTACCTTTCTCATTCTTAAGAAAACATCCAAATTGAAGCATGGACAGACAGATTTTTCTGTAGTGTTAGAAATGACCAATGCAAAAAATACAAGTTGTATTGGCAACTGATGATTATCAATTGAGTATGTAATTTAGCTAATCATTGCACCGAGCCGTGTACTACTATTATTCATCATATTTTGAGGATTTTTGTATTTTTCTTTTTAGTTCAACCAGTAAGGTGCTTTGGAGCAAACGGTAACTTGTTTCATATCTATCTATCAATAATCTACTTGCTGGGACTTAAGTAAACACTCTGCTTTTGCTTGTCATTCTGTCAAGAAGAAAAGAGGAAGTTCTCTGAAAAATAGATACAAACATAACTGGCAACATCCTAGGCTTATGTAACTGGATATAACTCCATCAAAATCATTCTGGTAGCTTGATTTAGCAGTGTGCATGGCCTGTCATAATTTATGATCAAAACCAAGAAATACCTTAGAATTCCTCCCTACAATAAATCCTTTTATCCTTCATTAATAAACAGCAATAGGGACACATTAGGGATCAGTAATCAGGATGCCACTATCTCTTGCAGCTTTAACACAGTCTGGAGGACACTTCAAGCAGGCTCATTTTAAATACCTCATCTGCAATGGAGGCTCATTTGCCATCCAAGGGATTCTCACAATGCCTGCTAAGAAACTGCCAGTAGGGGATGTTGACTTTTAAAATAGAGTAGCACTGGCAGAAAACTGAACATAAGCATTTCATAAGTGCCATAATTTAGATTTGAATGGCTTATTCAATGTTACTAAAGTCAAAGGCTTAGAGCATCCTACAGTGGCAATACATTACCATACTTCCCAACTCTCATAGTTTTCTGAACAAGATGATTGTGTTCAGTGGTCTTAGCTTCAGCTTATATACTTTTCTAAAAAGTCTATGGCCCTTGATTGCTAGTAAAATGCATTTTTCTCTACATGATTTTCTTGTCAATTTTTGTTGGGTTTCCTCTTTTTGGTACAAAACATACTGCAAAATATTGTGCTATCTCCACATCTTTGTTAAGGTTTGTAAGATAGCATCATGAAAATAGCATAATGTAGCCTAGCTCCATTGAGCTTTTATGTAGATTCACAACACAGAGCTGGGGATGAGCAGTGACTTAGAAGACAATTTTTGGACAAATGTGATTCTGTGACTCCTCCCAAAAAGGGAGGAATACCTTACTGAATACATCTTTTCATACAGTCAGTCCTCCAAAAGAGAAGTCCTATAGTACTTCAGACTTTCCAAGTAGAATTGGTTAACTGTGGTGTTTTAAGATTCTATAACTGGTATGTCCAGAAGATGTGAAGACAGACTAGCAAATAATGTTCAGTTTTTTTAGTTGCAAGGTAGGATAAAGCAGCTTTATTTTATGAAAAATACCAAAGTCCAGTATCTGGCCTGAGGATAAGGAGCACGTTCTGTACCTGTATCACTAAAGTTGCTTTTCAAAAAGAGCTGTGTGGCCTCATCCACACTCCTACTGAAAGCAGTCCAGAGCTTGTAGCAGAGAGATTTGTCCATGTCTAAGTCAGTTTTCAGAGACAGATAATTGGCATGAACAACACTGTATCAAGGAGTGTGGGTGATAATAGTATGGACAAAGAGAGGATATTGCTCAGGTCTGGATCCTACTCCTACTAAGTTAACTAGTATTGTCCTATTAATTTGCCCTGATTTGTCCAAATTTAATTGTGCTCAATAGAGCTCATGTCAAAAGACGACTAAAACTAAACACTCTGAAACATATGGATAGGTGCAGGCAGTGCATGGTGCCCAGCTGCAAGGCAGCATTTAGCAGAGCAACACAGCTGCTTAATGTAACCTTTACTGGGGAGATGGGCTGCACATCTGTGCCACCTGCCCATTTTCAGTCCAGCTCTGGAAAGTAAGCTGAGAGTAGAGACCTGTGCTACCTCTTTATACAGAGTTACTTTTCACTCTGGTCAAAATAATTAACCAAGGGAATATATTGCCTATGGGTACACCCTTACCAAGAGGCATGTGTGACTCAGAACCAGATTTTGAATCCTAGCAGCATTCATAGCTGCAACACAGAGGACAGGGAAAAATAAAAAGTATGACTTTTTTCCATGGGCAGATTATTCTAACATTATAAAATCCCCCTGAAGATCTGGTCCTCCTGCTCCTAGATAGACATCTTAAAATAAAAAATACTAATGATCTAATGTGAAATGGAAAACCTCTTTCTTCATGGGCTTCCTTACTCCTGCTGGGATATGGATTTTAAAGCAATGTCCTGGGCTGCCTTACAACGGGGAACTACTGGCAGTGCCAAGTGCCCTTGGTACTTTGTAACAACTTTGTTCTTTCCTTCTTGCTCAAAAATTAGAATTCTGCTGCCTAATTTGCATGCAAGGCTCATGCTGTTATAATCCAGGGATTAAGAGATACCTCTGCCCAAGTTTAGGTGCAGATGAGACCGTATGTCAAAGTCAATAATACAAATTTATTTGAACAATGAGTGTGAGGTGGACAGATAGAAAGAAATAGAAAATAAGTGAGGGAGGCAAGGGGAATGGAGGTGAAAAAAGAGAGAGAGACAGAGAGAGATGGGAGTCTCGGGCTTGTTCAAAACATTTTACTATTTATATATCTCTTATTAATTAGTATTATATCTTCTGTTGGTTAAATTATTCCCTCCACTCTAAAGCCAATTAGTCTGCATACTCAATATTTCTCTTCTTTGAGTTGGGTTTCTTTGGTCAGTGGGTTATGGGGCGGTGGCTGTGATCTCGCCCTGTGAATTGAGTTTATTAGTTCCTTCTTATTTTCGCAGTTCTTCCAATGTCCTTGCAATCTGTAAACTGCATTTTTTGTGTCCACAATGACTGATACATTTTTCTTCCCAATCTCTGTTAACCTCCCCCCAGGCCAGAGGTCACTGGAGCATGTCAAGCCCTAAACTTCAGCAAGTTCTACAGACAAGTAATTCATCCTCCAACAGTACCACCTTTATACAGCCCAGGTTCCAGGTATCCACAGAGACATATCTGGGGGGCCCTTAGTGGCCATTGGTCATCACAGATGCCATCTATCCCATAATTGGGGTGATCCTTCTTTGACTGGTCATTTGCCTGTGAGCCATTACTTCTTTTCACACAGTTTGCCATGGTGAGTATTTTTGTCCAGATCCATTAACCAGGATGTGCCAGCCAGATCTTGCCTCTAGCAGGCCTGGAATTAGGGCCTTCCTGTCTCAAATTCCTCCCTTCTGTGCCCGCTACAGCTTACCAATTGGAAGGGTCACTTAGCATATGATTAAACACGAGTTCAAATCATTCCTCCTTTTGATAACAGCTTATTTTTACCAGCAGACTATCTTAACAACTGAGTTATAATTTTTTGTGTGAGGGAACACAATTACCTGGGGTTTTCTACCTCCTGAAAGTTTAAATATTCACTGGAGAAAGAATAATGCTACATCCTTTTTACTATGGCATATAAATATTGGCCTCAGTACTGTCAAAATCAATATTTAGATATTATGGATGGAATTCTAATTTTTCTTTTTGTATTGTAATTTCTCAGCATTTCATCACTTGAATGATTAAAATAGGTTAAAATATGTTAAAATGAGAGTTATTTTTTAATATCATGTAGCAACAGCTGTTGTGCAAAGGCAGAACTTAAAAACACTTTCACTAGATTAAGTTACAGTCAAAGTGAGTACAGCATTTCACAAAGTCTGATATGAAATACCATAATGTACCAGAAATAGTGTTTTATGGACTAACTTTTGCCAGCCAAGTCTTTTCCTTTAATTATTGTAGGTTGCTCTTCCTGGGGAAGACCTTTCAACTGATTAAAGGCATGCAATCTTTTTTTAACCACACCTTTCTGAATACAGGAAGGAGCACTGTCAGACTTTTTTCATATGCATTTTTTGAATGCTAAGAAAACCTTAGTCACAATGCAGAAATATTTGTGGTCCATTGTTCTCCCAAAGGGTGTGGCAAAGTTCATAAACTCAAGGAGGAAGAAAAAATGCCATAAATAGTATGCAAAATGTCTAAAACTTTTCACATCTTCTAGTTTCCACAGAAAATGTCTGAGCAGTGTCTTCTGTTCGTAGCAGGTGCCAATATATTTCACGGAGATACCTAGTCTTCAATGTTATTTGGCCTGATTTTCCCACTATTTGAATAGGTAATTACTCTGAAAGTACGTGAAGTATATTTCAGAAATCCCAAAAGTCTGGTGCATGGCATGCTAAACTTGAGTATTTTGATCTCGCACCACTGCCATTACTGCCTTAGCTAAAGAACACAGTTACTAGTTTTATCATTTACTGATAAGATCAGTTATTTGAGGAAAATTGTGCTGAAAATCTAAGTCAAATGACATCTGTGTGGTACCAGCTGAATGGCTGTAACCAGTTTTGTAGCTTATGTTATTGATTAATAGCTTATTTGTTAATTTGTTACCAGTAGCTGAATTAACAAAGAACATTCACACAGGCGGCTAAAGAAATGAGAATCAGATTGTGACCAATAGGGGTAGAGGGAATATGAGAATTATGATTAGATGTGCTTTTTTCATTAAAGAGTGACTTTGTAATATCTCTATCAAATCCCCACTGGGGGAGCTCTGGGAAAGAACAAACAGTGCTGATCTCAGGAAAAGCCATCTCTTTAAAAGACGTTAGAAGAGACAAAGTTAAAAGGAGGAAAGTATTTTCCTGCTCCTTGTCTGAAATTTTCTTACAGTATTTGATCGGTCATGGGCACTGTAAATACAAGGAGACAACCCCCACAGGCTTTTCTTTTTTATGTTGCAGATAAGGAGATGTATCTGCCCCACAGAATGATATCCATTGTGAGGAAGTTCACATTACACATATCTGATAGACTGGTTCTCCTCTCCTTGCCCTGGTATTGTGTTCAGATTTTCTTCTAGGGCTAAGCAGCCTTCTCTTCTAATTCTTTCTTTTGTTATTTGGATCAAATGAGTTGACTTAGAACTTGATTGTCATTTGAAAACCTACATGGAAATTTCATACCAATCAAAAGAACCCAACAAACCAATATCCCACCCAATTAATGAAATCTTCCTTTGACATACATTCCGTACTGGTGTTATCAGCACACTTAGCTGCTGTGT
Source organism: Thryothorus ludovicianus (assembly GCA_013397245.1). NCBI lineage: Eukaryota > Metazoa > Chordata > Aves > Passeriformes > Certhiidae > Thryothorus > Thryothorus ludovicianus. Next base: position 124,474 of record VZTB01002892.1, on the reverse strand, counting down.
TTGATAGCCAAATGTTACAGATTGTGATCCTGTTCTCTAGCCACATCAAACCTGGATATGGGCATGGAAGAAATGAAGGGTTTTCCCTGCTCCTGGAAGATGCTGGCTGTGGTATAGTTAGCACGGAGCAGTTTATTGTGGAAGAGTTGTTAGAAAATATGTTCTAAAATCAATAACTGCAAAAATAAGACGCAGATCAAAAATGTGAATCAGAAAGGATGGAGTTGAACTTAAAAAGGTTCAGAGAAGAAAGAAAAGATAATTGAAGATGCATAATTACTTCTGCCCACACAGTACAAATGCATCAGCTAAGGCTGTCTTAGTGTGCTGAAAGGAGGTGTAAGTGTAAAAACACCACAAACAGTAGGAGAAGGGTGTATTTAAATTTTCCTCCAGTACAAGAGCTGTTTGACATCAACATTAAGACACAGAGAGAATTTTGCTTTGTTAGGACATGTTTAAGACCCTTTCCTTACTAATAAATACCTTTGCAATCCAGTAAAATTTTTCACCTGTTCAAATAACAGAAAAAATAGTAGAGCAGATTTATGATATGTGTTGATATGTAGTTCATCTGCAGGAGTAAAATTGAAAATAGTATCATGAAAATGGCATCAGCCCTCCACATTCTCCTTCCAGCTTCCCTGGAAAAGAAGCTCTCTTGCTGTCCTCCCTTATCCACAGAATCAGAAGGTTTAGTAGCATTTCCAAGAATCTTCCAAGGAATAAACTTCAGGTGCAGATTTCAATCACAAACTATGTGAAGGAAAGGAGAATAGATTTCCTAAATTAACACATCTGCAAGCAGGGCCTTATGAGCTGGGAAGCTGAAAAAATAACTAAGCTTTCTTCTTGCTTTTTCAAAATAGTTGTCCTTTGATATAAATTGGCCAAGAGACTGGTATCAAAGTCAGTACATATTAAATATAAACTTCTCTGTCCCTTTAATTTTGAGTAAATTATATGCTTCTAAAAATTGTGAGTATTTTAGAAATGCTGTTGGCAGAAAAAAACTTTTACATGAGTTTTAATGTTCAGTACGTAAAGAAGAGTTGAAGCTTTTTTCATTTATTTTTCTTGCTGTTGTTAAATGAAATAAAAACAAGGCTGGGCTTTGAAATGGAATGGTTTTTTAAATAATTTGGGTGATATTACAAGGGAAAGAATCAGACCAGAATTATTATAATTATCTGGATGTAATCACAGGGGCCCAGATAAATTCCTCAGGTCCCAGATCCTGCCTCAGTGCAGTAAAAGCATAATGTGAAGAACCCAGTAATTTCAGGTGTAGGCTTCTCTGCATCTCCATTCAGGCTATTAGCCTGAGAGCTAAATGCCAATTAATATGTAAGTAAATAATTTGAATTCTACTCAATAAAGGAGACACCAGACCAGTGACATTTATTTTCAAACACTTGTTTCCTCAGAGCTGGGCAAGACTTTCCATCACAGGCCCTATTTAGCAAAAAAAGCCAGGGTACATCAAAAGCTAGGCTCCTATCTCTAAATTTATCACTCGAGACACCCCTAATGTGATCTCACACAAATGCAGATTAAAGTAGGTCAGAGGATTTGGCTGTGGAAGTTACTATTTCTCTCCACTCTTTTGAAAGGAAACCTAAAAATGACAAGTCAGATTCAGGCATCTACACTGCAGGTACCTATACATGTCGGATGAATTCCATGTAATGGCAGGATTTCAAACATTTTTTTTTCTCTTGCAGAGAGTAATGGCTTCTTGCCAAATTAAAAGGAAAAGGAAGCAAAGATGCAGGGTTTTTTTCTCTCTGTCTGGACAAAATTCAAGCTGCAAAGCTTGTTCTGCAGCCTCAACAGTACTGCATCTACAAAAATGTGCTCCCCTCCTGCACTGTGGCCCCTTACACAAAAAGTGTGTCTAGAAAACTATAATCTGGACATGCAGGAGTCTGATACACAAAGAAATTGTAAGATGAGAGAAAAAAGAAGAGAGAAAACCAAAAATAATTGTGCTTTCCTGACAGTTTGTCCCTTTCACTCATGGGTACTAAGGAAAAATTACTTTTATTCTTAGAAAGAATATGTCATATTTTTCTGTATTTGACTCCTCTAGCTATAGCAACAGTGAGACTTGCATTTTGGGATTTAACTGCTTTACTTGTAGGTGTTTATATTCACTGTATTCAGATCCCTGATCTTCAGATAAAACAGTACAAATAAGTTTTGGCGTCTTCTATGACTTTGTGAATAGTGCCTCACAGCATTGTATATAATCACAATCTTTGAATTCTAAATATTTTCTTAGTTTTCTTAGTATGATTTTTGAAATAAGCAATTCTGCTCCAGAATATTTGAGTCTTCTAAACTCACAATGCTGAACTCATTTTAGGTTGAAGCAGAAAGCTCCAAGCTAGTGAACTTTGTTGTAACTTAATTATATGGCCAAGCTGGGTGTGTGAAAATATCCAGTGCGCACTGGAGAATGAATTGCTGGGTTTGGTTTTTCTTGATTTACAAGTTGCTATAAGTGGTGCATGTTTCCAGGGAGTGGTGAAAAGTAGGGGTGTGTTAAACAGGTTTAAGAACATTTTAAAGAAACACTGTCAGGTTTGAGACATAGTAGATTTGTTGTACATCCTCCCTCCTTCCAAATAACATTTTTCTGTTTCTGTGGTTACAAACAGCTGAGCTGCACATTGACTCTCTGTTTAAGCAATACCACGAAATCCAGTGTAGCAGTTATGTGTCACAGTTGCTCTCCCTTTTTTCTTTATTTTTGCCATCAGTGGGGAAATGAAACTGCCAGAATTGCCGTTCTTTGCACTCCTTGGAGAGCTCAGTACACGTGCCAGTAAAATCTTGTGGTTTTCTGAAAAAATAGTTGTGGTGAGGACAAGCAGCTTCTGGATCAAACAATTTCTCTGCTCAGAGTTGTACAATAGTTATTTCATAGTGTTGCTGGGGCCACCACTTCAAGGTTTGAAAATGTGGAAAGAGATGTCTGGAATATCCATTTCGGTGGCTTGATTAGTATAGGAAAATAAAATCAGCTGAGCATAGTGCATATACAAAATTCTATATATACAAACAAATATTTGCCATTATTTCAAACAACACTGAACTCTTTGGAAGGATTCAATGTTATTCTCTAGGCAACATTTTGAAATCACTTTTTCTCCCCAAAGCAGGTAAATCTGTTTATTTTATTTATCTCTCCTGTGCCATTATGCTATAGTACTTACAGTGCTATTTAAAATTCTATAAAATAAAAACATTCAACACCAAAAGGTCCAGTAGAATCATAGAACATCCTGGGCCGAAAGGAACCCACAGGATCATTGAGTCCAACTCCTGGCCCTGCATGGGACATCCTCAAGAACCACACCCCATGCCTGAGATCATTGTCCAAACATTTCTTGAACTCTGGCAGACTGTGTTATGACCTCTTCCCAGGAAGCCTGTGCAGTATTTTGTTATTTGAGTAAATACATCTTTTATATTCCCCCTTCCAAAGGTAATAAGGGAGCACTATGACCTGCACACAAATTGTTTGCCAGAACAACACTTAGTCCATGAAAAGGGAAGAGTGGAGTTGTGACTTGCAAGAGTCGCTGTTTGGAAGACACAGAGCAGAGGGAGAATGAAATTTGGAAGCAGGTATTAAAGTAACTGAGGAGGATTTGAAATAAGAATGAAGGAGAAAATGTCAAAGAGAAAATGGAACTAAGCAAGAAAGGATCTCAAAGGTCAAAGATTAGTCCGATATCATATACTGACAATGCAAATCATCCATTGCAGTGTTCATGAAGGGTTTCAAGAACAGTATCCTTGTAAATGAAGATTGATGTAATGCTACTGGTTTCAAGCAATGGTGGAGATGTTTGTGTAAAAAACAGAAAATTCTTTGCCTGGAAATTGTACACTTTAGAAAAACTGTAATCAGATGAAGAGAGACAGGATGAGCAGTGATGTTGCATGAGAGATATGTCATGAACAATGCATGGCATGTCAGCTATTCCATCCACATGGCTTGTGTTTGGGACAGATTGATATCTGAATTATGCTGCAGAAGGCAAACATAGGGGATGAGAAAAGAGGGTTGATGAGTTGCCAGCATGGGAACCAAGTGATTTGGAGACAATGCCTCAAACAAACATTACTCAGAATTCTGGGCATGAGGGCAAGGGCAGTTATAGCTTCTCAATACAATTTTTTCTCAGAGTTTTACATGTTCAGCCTCCTAAACAGCCAAAAGTATCACTGCAGGGACTGCATGTTGAGAAAACACCACAGAGATGGTCATGAATCAGTATCTCTGTCATTTATCTAACAGTGCAGTGATCCAGTAAATGGGTGTTGACAATAGGTTTTGCAGTGAACAGCAAGGGTGCGGTTTCTTTATCGGTTTAAACTGATCTAGTACCACATTCCCACCGAAAGTAACAGTTGTACCTGGCCTGGCCTGCCCTTGGCTGTGCTCTCCAACTAGTCCCTTAGATTGCCTTTGTCAGATCACCAAACATCAAGATTTAATTCACTTCAAGTCTCCTAATCAAAAGAACTAAGCAAAGCATGTGGAGAAAAAAATATTCTGGGTAGGCCAAGTCCATTCCATTGCCAGAATGTGATGGGATGGTTTACATCAGTCAGGAAACCAGCCCTTACAAGTTAGCACCTTTAGTAACCTAATTTAGTACCTGTTTAGCACCTAATTTAGTAACTATTGGAACAAAAAAAGATCCCTCAAAATCAATATTTTTACCTGTCTCTAAATTTAGTCATATTGTTATTAGTAATTTCCCTGCCTTAACAGCCACATTGTTTTAAATAAAAGAGATCTCTCACAGGATTTCAATTTAAAGGACTTTCTTACACTTAGAAGGAACTATCTACAGCCTTTGTGAGGGTGTCTAATGTTTCTTGAAGTATTGCATTAGCTTTTCTCTCATCTACAAATCACACTTTGTTCAGATCTCTACAGACATACATATGGGAAAGATTAGTAAAAACATGATTTGGTATATGTGAGTAATTTGCCAATTATTACCAATTCATGTCCTTTTCCATATGGAGTGCCTTTGTCTGATATCAACATTTTTTTCATATTAATGGTCTTTCATATCTTTCAGGCACTGCTGGTGATGCAAGGGTAAAATTTGAGGATGGGATTTGAATGACAGGAGCTATTATCACTTTAGGTTTAAAAGACAACATCTGACCTCCAAATTAGCCAAATGTGCTCCAGTACTTTAATCATCACTGCACTGGACTCACTCCAGTAAACCATATAATTTTTGATATGGGTAATTCAGAACTGGACACACTACTCCAGATGTGGCCTCACCAAAATTAAAGAGAAAAAGGATCTTCTTCCTTACCCTGCTGGCAATGCTTTTACTAATGTAGCCCAGGAAGCTGCTGCCCTTTTTTGCCATGAAAGGTGTATTGGTAGCTCATGGTTATTTTTCCATTTCCTATAAGTTTTCACTCCAATGACCTCTTAAGCAAAGCAACTTTCCAGCCAGTGAGTCCCCAGCATGTACTGACTGGTGCTTGGGGTTATTCCTCCACAGATGTAAGGGTTTGCCTTTACCATTATTGAAGTTGAGATTCCTCCCTGCCTTGTTCTCTGGCTTGCTGCGGTCCCTCTGGATGGTGGCACAGCCACTGGCACAGCAGCCAGTCTGCCCTGTTTGGATCCTCTGTGAGCCTGCTGAAGGTGCACTGGGCTCCTTTGTCCAGATCACTCATTAATGGGGAGAGCAGTATCAGCCCCAGCAATAAGCCCTGGCATACTGCACTAATGGCTTTACCAGATTAGATTCAACCATGTAAAACACAGACCGTCCTGGCTCTGGTGATGAAAGACAATTTCTCTTCTCCCTAAGCAGCATGTACCCCATATAAATTGCTACTGCCTCAGAGGGAAGACCAAGCCAAAATTAATAACTTTGAAAAGAAGCCCATGCTTTCTCTCTTTAATTATATACATCTTCTCTTCATGTGACAGCGTTAACCTGCTTCCTTCCTCATTTTCTCCCATTCTTGCCACATCCCATCTCTGACAATCATGTAGAAAAAAATGAAGGGCTTCCTTGAACCCTTCATTTAATAACAAACAAGAAGGAAGGAGGTAATCACCCATACATAGGCAACTCTATAATTATAAAGTAAATTAAATGTAAACCATCCTCACTACTGCCTTCTAAATAATTTATTGTAATTACTAAAATTTACTGATTTTTTTTTTCATTCTTCTGTTATGACAGAAATTACTATTAAAAAGTTTGCAAAAAGAAAGATTAGAAGCCCAAAATCCAAAATTCATACACAGGAAGATGTTTAAATGTAAGCATAAATTTGTATTAGAAGCAAAAGAGATGAACATAATAAATAGTCATGTTTTATTGCAGTATTTCCACTGAGGTATTTAATCACTTGCAGTTTCGTGTAAGTACTAGAGAAGTTGCCCTGTGATGATCATCCAAGTTAATCTGAGTACAGATATACTGTATCTCATTAGCACTAGTACTATGGAAGGTAAAGTACACAGCTGCTTTGATTTATCAACAAGGTACAGAATATGCATTCAGGTAAATATATGACCACACCGTAGAAGCAGACTTCACAGATAATATGCAGATGAGTGAAACTTTGAGCACTACTTTATGTGTTTTAATTCCACAGTAAATTTAATGTATGTAAAATATAAATATTAGTTTACTGAGCTTAAATATGGTCATATATAAAATTAAAGTTCCACATGACAAACTTTCTCTATAGTTGTCCTGAAAAGTGTGCTACCATACAATCAGGAGGAGTCTCAGTTCTGGCCCCTGGGCTGTTCATGCAGAGTCTCTGATCCCAAGGTGGCTACATGTCCCCTGTATTACTTTCTCTTCAATTTGTAGTTAATGGAGTGGTCCTTAGTCAGAAACTTGGGGAAATCACGGTGAACATCCACATCTCTCTGGTTCCAGATGGGTAGAGTTCAGAACAAGGCACCTGCAAGCCAGAAGTAAGACATACTCTGCCCTCAGTAATTCTCACTGACCACTCCTAGGTGACTGCACAAAGGGAAAGGGAATTTCAGGTGGCTCCATAATCAGGGATCTCTGGCTCATGCATTATTTAAGGCAGGCAGAGATGGCCTGACTCAGCTTTGAGTGTAAGTGGCAGACACATCACTGGTGTGGTGAGGTCACATATCCTCTGGTTATGTCTGACCTCCCTCGAACTTCTTTAATTTGTTGAGACCTTCGAAAGTTCTACCCCTAAATTCAGGGAGAAAGTTGAGATTAAGACCAAGAAAAGAGCAAGTTCTGAAGCTGTCACAAAGCAGCACCAAACACAAGGGGTTGGATTACTCTAAAGACACAAGGAAATATCTGCTCACCTCTCTCTCGGTGGATAGTGATTTTCAGTAAACATGCCTAGGCATGTCCAGGTGTGAATTGTTGCAGGTCTTGGACCAGCTATTGTTGCCCCTGCCTCCCATACAGTGCCTTCAAGTCATAGCAGCCATTCAATTTCCTTACACTGAGGCTTCAAAGAAGGATCACACTTGAGAGCTTCTGCCATAGTTCAGAATCAGCTAGTGCAATAGACAGAAAAAATCTGGAAAGGGTTTATTCATTATTTCTGGCACCACAAGATGAATTTTCAGGAGGCTGCTCATGCTGTATGGACAGATTTATTACTTTAATATTAGAGGAAGAGCAGTGCCCTTGCTTCTGACTGCAGATCCTTGTGCCTTCCTCTGAAACATCTCCCTCTGGGCTCCGTCAGAAACAAATTACTGTCCTGGATGGTGGGTAGGTCTAATCTAGTGTGCCCATGCCTCTCTAAAGGAAAACATTCAAAGCAGAACTGCACTTCTTCCCGCCAGCCTTTGCAACAGAAGAGTGATTCAAACTATGATATTGCCATTGGAATGTTACAAGTATTGAAGCAGGGTTACCCCTCATTTTTAAGCATGATAATTTATTAATTGATTTAATTTTCTACAATCTCTCAAAAAAAACCCCAAAATAAAATCATATTTTCATAGAAATACTCATTAGTGCAAAGATTACAGGACAGGACTATATAGACAAGCCTGAAGAGGTGACATAGTGCTAATTTAATTTAACCACAGTCTATTAAGTATTTACATAAATACAGTTCTCCAAGGAAATAAGCTTTTATTTTGCCAAGAGCAGTTCCTTGAAGGATGATAGGACAAGAAATATTAAACATATTATTACAAAAGATTATTTAGAAGTAAAAGTATTAATTTTAATTATATTGGATAATACTGAGGCTTCCAATTCTTTCAAATATTAATTTATTCTGCTTGCACCAGTTTATAGTTGCTTCCAGACACAGGCAGTACTTTTTTCTCCTGCAACAAAGTCGTATGTTCCATGCCCTTGGAAAGACACTCTCTGTCTGAAATAGTACAGACTCAGATAGTCTTCACCTGAAAGGGCAACTGTAGATAATAAAACAGTCCCTCAGTTCACTATGATCCAAGACAAAAACAGCTGCTTCCAGATGGGTGGGACTTCTCTCAGACCCCACATACAGACCCTGCCCTCTTCAAGGGCTGCCTTGTGGCCTGCAAAGTTACATCCACAATCCCTTCCCTAGTTTACATTTCCTGCCAGATAATTTAAGGACTCAAACCAAAGTAAATCTATGCTTCAATGGAGGAAACTTTCTTTCAGGAATGGGGAGCTCAGGTAGCAAGAGTGTAATACAATAGTACCGTCCACATACACCTCCCCATGCATTCTCCATTAAAAGCACTATTTAATTAATAATATTTCACAGGAGATTTTGACTGTAAATAAATTTTTATTTTACTATTCAAGCAAGAAGGTTGCATAACAGAAAATGGTGTAAACTTGAACCATTCTGTAGCTGAGAGCTCATAGCAATGTTCACAGTGGTAAAACTGATACAGTATTTTAACAAGGAGGTTCTGCTAGAAAAATGCTGACCTGTACAGTCCTATGCACTCGGTCTTTTGAAAGGTTAAACAAGTTGTTCTGTAAAATGAAATTTAAATCTAAAACTGCAACTGTAAAAATCTCAGCCTGCCTGTTGCCTCTATTGAGAAAAATGTAAATTGTGTAGGCAGGTCATTGTATTCAGAGTTCCTACTGACATAAATATATGCCTCTGTAGAGGTATCTGCATGGCTTGAAGCAAATAGCTTGGTGTCTGCCTCACATCTAAACTGGGAGAGGAGTATCCAGAAGACCTAAAAGGAGTTTGGTGCAATACAGGTTTTCAGGGTGGCCTAATGCAGCAGTCAGTGCTGGGCACTTAATAAATCAGAGGACATATGGAAGCTTTATTATAAAACAAATGTTATCACAGCTGGTGTAGTACAAAGAGGCCTCTCTTGTTTTATTCAGAGTCTATGACATGTTGTTTCATTTTTGATTGGTACTCTGCTTTTACCCAGGAAAAGGTGACTCCACAGCTGTGCTGCCTCCTACCTGTTAAAACAGAGGTTACTAGGCTCTCTTTAACCAAGGACATTGCAGTTTCTTAGTCTGGGCATTAACTCATTTGTATTTTGCACATGCTTAAAGAGAAAGCACAAGGAAAAAGCAGGAGCTCAAGCCATTTTCCTAAAGAAAATGTTCAAACTACAAATTGTGGAACAGGAGGTTCCATCTTCCCACACGTCAGACACCCAGAGAAACAACCATCCTGTGTTTTTCAGATGGTGCCTGTGGTACAGCTAAGAGTTATTTAGGTATTTTGCTTTTTATAAGCATATATACCATAAAAATTTTGCCTTAGAACCTGAAATCAATTTAAAACATCACTTGTCCTGTCTGTTTATGCTTCTGTCTGTCCGTAAGCCTTCTGCTGTATTTGGCAAGGTAAATCCACGAGCTGTGTCTTTAGCTCTTTTCAACCTCCTGAAAAAAATACAGGTTTCATAGTCCATTACAAAATCTCTCTTTTTTTTCATCGTGCAACACCATCAAGTTTTTTAATCCTCCAGTTGTGTTACTTGAAAGTTATGATTGTTATAAAATGTGAAAAGGTACTTTATAACCTGAGCTATATGGGGAAAAGCTATCCAGATGTGTCCAGCTCAGAGCTTCCAGGTGTCTTAGCTGTCCCTTTCTAGACTGCATCCTGAGCACACACTTATGCCTATGAGAGTAATGAATGGCTCTCAGCTACTGTGGTGTGGTCCTCTTTATTCGTATGCATTCATTTGTCTTCACTTAACAAGAGAACTACCACAAAAAATGCATCCACAAGAGGGATTCTAAGAGTTAAACCAAATAACTGACACTCCTGTTTCTGCACACATCGTGCAGTGAAGACACTTGTCAGACTTTATTCTGGGAACTAGTGCTTTTTATAAAAGTGATATTTAATCTTATGCTTGCTTATTTGTACTGCAGATGCCCTGAAAACAGAACGACCCTTAATTGCCGTTCTGGATTCTAGAACGTACTTGGTGCAATGTGCACTTTGAGCACTAGGTGGGAACAGAGCAATGAAAATAAGACCCGTTATCAACCCTTCAGCACAACAAATGGAAGAGCTTTTCTCAACAAACATGACACATTCCAGAAGGGAGGAGTGGCAGCTAAAATCTCCTTCGTTTTGTCGGGAGGCTTCTATCATTCTCTATTCTTTCACGCAAGAATAATAGAAAATACTATCCTTAGTCTTCTTAAAATTGATTTTTAATTGTTTTACTTTAAATTTTGGGATACCTTTATTCAGAGTGCTCAGCATTTGTGTTGGCTATTCTTCAAATATTTCCATGGGAATTAGATACATAGCAATATTTCCTCTATTGATATTGCAGTTTTGCAAAATTTTATGTTGAACTTATACTGCTGCTGTTGTCTGCTGCCATTTCCTTGTTATAGATTCCAAGCAAATAAAATAGTGAAAATAGAAATGTAATGCTTTTCTTCCACTTGCTTATGCAACAAGAAAATCAGAGCTAGAAAAGTTACCCTAATTTTGCTCCTTTTATCAGACAGTTCTAGGAGACTCTTTGTCATAATGTTTTTTTAGTTTTTTTTTCATCTCAGAAAAGAAAACTAGAATGATATTTAGCTTTGGATGGTAGCCATATTTTATATATTATGTTGCTTGTGAAAAACTTGGCTCCATATGCAACTGCAGCAAAAGCCCACTGAAATGAGAAGGAATGATGTGGCATTACATAGGAAAACACAAGGCAGAAGTGAGACACACAACAGCAGTTCTGGTCCAAGCATCCATGTGAGGATGGGACATCCAGGCCTTCTCATCTTGCTTCCAAGATCAATGGTGTAGCACCATCCTTTTCAAAGGATATGGTCATGATTTATTCAGTCCAGAAAAGCCAGACCTAGTAATCCCTCACCATTTCAGTACTGTCTGCAGAACTTGCAAAGTCTGGGTTAAGAAGCTGGTACAATAGTAAGGAATGTCTAGTTTTATTTAACGTTCATGACATGTTGTTGCATTTGTGACTGCTACCCTGTTTCACTTTCACTTCTTCCAAATTCTTGTATTTTTTGTTTTTCTTTAGCTAAAACATTGGTGATTTCCAATAAGTTGCTCAATTTCATTATGCATGCTTGCCCAAGTTCTGCCCACCTTTTAACCAAGAAAAATCCAGAAAACTCATATCTCAAGCCAATTTTACAATGAAGCAGATTTCAACTGCCTGAGGTGACTTAGTCAATCAGCTCAGATGCCGGAGCAAGTATTCATACTGATGGAATGCAAGTCAAAATCTGAACCAAACTTGTCCCCTGTTGAAGCTTGGGGGTAGGTAACTAAGACTATTGCTCCAGGTCCAAGAAAATATAATCTTCTATCTACTGGGTAAATACATTCAATAAGTTAGATCAAATTATTTCAAACCCATTTTCTAAACTCTGTAGGAACAAATGCTAAGCTAAACTCAAAGATTACCAAATAAGTGCATAAACCTACTGTCCACATTCCTGAAGGAAGTTTGTGCATGATGTGTACAATGAAGGTTAGATAAGTCAAGATATGAATGCAATTATAAAGTAGAACCTTTGGTTGTGGAAAGATTTTGAGGAATTCAATGCCAGTTGCCATTAAACTAAACCTGCCAGTGAGATACTGTATATTTCCTCAAAGAGTTTTGAATATAGTTTAAAGAATAAATAAATTCCATAGGACAAATAGTGTCTAGCTTAGTCCTTTGTCCCTCATGAGATGGTCATCTGAATCCTTATAATTAGGGTCAACTTTTAGAGAAGACACGTGTTAAATAGCATGAAAATCTCCTTGCAATATAATAAAAGAGTGTCACTCATCCTTCACTTACAACTAAAAGGTGATGAATTCCTAAATAAATTAGAGGAATTTTTAAACACATTTTTAAGAGGATCTTGTGTACATTCATTAACATGTCTGCTTGAAAAAGTGTCAGAAGATACTGGCACACATTCAATTTATCCTATTATTACAAATTTGCTATGTATTTAGAGACTGGATTTTGTACCAATGGGACTTCTTAGTAGTCTAGCTACATGACTGAACAGTTTCATGACAGCAACTTAAAGAATTCACATATTGGTTCTGAAATAAGAAGAAAAAAAGGACTTTTCAGAACAGTCGGAGCCCACATTACACATGGCAGGAGTACAGGGGAAATTAAACAGAGATTATACTGAAAACACTGCAAGTCAAGCACAGATTTTTTATTTTTTTTTTTAATTTCAAATTAATTCCCATTTTAAGTTCTTCAGATAAGCTTATTACTACAACATGGACTTACCAATTTTGGCACTGAGAAGTGTAGCTCAGGAGAGCTTTCCAGATGCAAAAACTTCCACTGCTCACAGAGCCTTTGAAGACTTGATCACTGAATAGAGGATGCCTGATGTGCCTCCAGTTACTACTTCCAGCAGCTAAAATCCGATTTCCACCAAGATTCAAGTTTCATGCTAAAGCAGACTGAAGTTTTCCTCTGCTGTTATCTACTTTTGCTGGCTGGCAGTTGCTGTTGGTGACTGGAAGTGTTACTAGGAGTGGTTTTGGCTCTGAATAGGGTAGCTGTGAGTCAACACGTGGGATAAATCCAGGCATGCCCAGCTTTCCTCCTGCTCTGTAAACACAGTGATCTGTTACAGAAATCTGACTTTAAAGCACTTCAGATGCTTTAAGTATATCTCTGCCTTTCTGACACATCAAGACTGTCTTCATAGTCAGCCCAAGAGTCATGTGGCACAGGTTCTTTTTAGAGGCACTCTAAATTGCAATGACTTCCTTGCCTGCAAGGTCAAGCATGAGTGATAAGCATCAAGAGTGGCTGCTGTAAAGCCAAGAGAAAAATCCCATCGGTCTCAACAGAATAATGGCATTGCCTCGAGACACTGCACATCACTTTTGAGGAGACTTCCCACAGAACCTATTTTTTCCCCTCTCCATTGTACTGTTCTGGCCACTTATTTAAATCTTCTCCATCTAGAGCCAGTCTCTTCTACCAGAAAACTCATGAAAAATTTCCGTCTTGTTTCCACTGTTTTCTCAAACAGGCTGCCTTTATATTCTTGTTTGTTTTGATTAAGTTAAATTCCAGCTAATATTGTAATCTGGAATATTTACACACATTTTTTTTTTTCTGGTTGAATAGTTGTGTTAAAGCTAAAGTCATTCAGCCAAGTTCTTTAGAGTATGTCATTATGCTACACATCAGGAAGATAGCAGTTGATTTCCTGGCTTTAATATCACACATACCACACAAGTCTTGGCAATGTAGAATATCTTCTGCAGACAGACTGGATTTTAAGCAGGTGACCAGCTGTATTCATTCACTGAAGCTACTAATTGGCACAGTAAAAATGGAATTTCATATATGAAATGTTAAAGGAATATATTCAATAGACAAATTGGTCCTGTGCTTTTGCGGGAGAGGACATCAGGGATTTGTGTTTCAAATGTTTAGAAATGGACATACATAGCCACATTAGTCTCTGTCTAATCCTGCTGTCTCCAATAAGCAGAACAAACAGACATAAACACAGTTTTCAAAATGTTTATTGAGAAAATTCAAGGAGAAATGAAGACAGAAAGAAATAAGAAGACTGACTCCAGTGAAGTCAGGATTCCTCCATGAGTGGCTATTTATATCACCTACTTATCCACTTATGAATCTGTGCATTTTTGTACCTATAATATTTTAGGATCAAAAAGAACCCTTTGATCTTTACTCTGACATCCTGTAAAGGCCATTGGTGTCCCATGTAAAGGCCAATGAACTACTCCAAATTTTGTTTGTATTACAAAATATATTATTTCTATTTATTTATATTTATAATTTTTATTATTTATATATTATGTATAATTATATATTATGTATATTTATATATATTATTATTTATA